>PVIR01022135.1:0-28567 GCA_004026965.1 Petromus typicus
TTTTTGGTTGGGTCTTTCTCTGCTTTTGGAATCAGGGTAATGGTTGCTTCCAGGAATGAGTTTGGGAGTACTGCTTCCCTTTCAATTTCATTGAAGAGTTTCAGAAGTAGAGGCACTAACTCTTCTTTAAAAGTTTTATAGAATTCAGCAGTAAAACCGTCAGGTCCAGGGCTTTTCTTTGTTGGCAAGTTTTTAATTATATTTTCAGTTTCACAGATTGTTATCGGGGCATTTAACATTTCTATATCTTCTTTATTCAGCTTTGGGAGTTCATATGTGTCTAGAAATCTATCCATTTCTTCTACATTTTCCATTTTATTAAAGTATAAATTTTCAAAGTAGGTGTTTATTATCCTCTGGACTTCCTCTGGGTCTGTAGTAATTTCTCCGTTCTCATTCCTAATAGCATAGATATGATCCTTTTCCTTCCTTTGTTTAATGAGGTTGGCTAAGGGTCTATCAATTTTGTTTATCCTCTCAAAGAACCAACTTTTCGATTCATTGATTTTTTGAACCGTTCTCTTGGTCTCTATTGCATTAATTTCTGCCCTGATCCTTATAATTTCTTGCCTAGTGTGAGCTTTGGGTTTGTTTTACTCTTCTCTTTTTATTCGCTTGAGGTTCAGCATTAAATTGTTTATTTGAGCTTGCTCCATTTTCTGGATGTAGGCTTTCACTGCTATGAATTTTCCTCGTAGAACTGCTTTCATTGTGTCCCATAAATTTCTATATGTTGTACTGGGGTTATCGTTTAGTTGTAAGAACTGCTTAATTTCTTCTCTAATTTCTTCTGTGACCCATTGGTTGGTCAGCAGAATGTTGTTCAGTTTCCACGTGTTTGTGAAGATCCTGGGCTTCCTTTGCTATTCAGCTCCAGTTTCAGGGCACTATGGTCCAACAGTATACAAGGGATAACTTCAGTCCCTTTATATTTGCTTAAACCTGTTCTATGAATGAGCACATGGTCTATTTTGGAGAATGATCCACGAGCAGCTGAGAAGAATGTATATTCTGACTTTGTGGAGTGAAATACTCTGTAGGCATCTATTAAGTCCATTTGCTGAAGAGTCTGGTTGAGCTCAAGGATTTCCTTAGTGACTTTTTGTCCAGTCAATCTGTCTCTTTGTGACAGTGGGGTTTTGAGTTCCCCTACTATTATTGTATTGGAGTTTTATCTGGTTTTTCAAGTCCGTTAATATTTGTTTTATATAGTTGGGTACATTAGAATTTGGAGCATAGATATTTAAAATTGTGATTTCTGTCTCTTGGATTTTTCCATGAACTAAAAGATAGTGTCCATCTTTATCTCTCTCTATCAGTTTTGGCTTGAAGTCTATTTTGTCTGCAAATAAAATCACCACTCTTGCTTTCTTGCTGTTTCCTGTCGCATGGAGTATTGTTTTCCATTCCTTTACTTTTAGTCCATGGGTTTCTTTCTGAATTAGGTGTATTTCTTGTATGCAGCAGATTGTAGGATCTTGCTTTTTGATCCACTCTGCCAGTCTGTATCTCTTAATTGGCGCGTTGAGTCCATTGACATTAATCGTTATGACTGATATAGGTAACTTTAGTGCTGCCATGTTTTTCTGTTCTTTGCCGTGTTATTCTACTTTTGTCCTTTCCCCATCAGTTTCTTGTTTGGTCCCATGGGTTGACTCGGTTAGGTCTCATGGATTTGTAACTTTCCTTATTTTTCTCCAAGATATTCTTTAAAATGTTTTGGAGCACGGGTTTTGTATTTGTGAAATTTTTCAGGTGTTCTTTGTCATGAAAGTATCTTATTTCCCCATCAATTTTGAAGGATAGTTTGGCAGGATACATCAGTCTGGGTTGGAAGTTGTTTTCCTTTAGGGCTTGGAAGACTTCACTCCAGGTTCTTCTCGCATTGAGTGTTTGATTTGAGAAGGCCGCTGTGATCTTGATAGGCTTCCCTTGGAATGTAACTGTTTTCTTTTTTCTGGCTGCTTTCAGTATTTCATTCTTTTTTTGGATATCTGGGACTTATATGATTATATGCCTAGGTGTAGATTTTTTCATGTCATGGGCATGTGGCATTCTGTATGCTTCATATATTTGTATGCCCAATTCTTTACCTTTTTCTGTGAAGTTTTCTGCCATTATCTGTGTGAATAGCTTTTTGATGTCTTTAGCATTGTCTCCTGCTTCCTCAGTGACTCCAGTCAATCTTGTTATTCTTCTTTGAATCATTTAGGAGCTGTTGGATTGACTTTTCATTATTGCTTGCTTTTTTCCATTGATTATGCCTTTCTAGTTTATTGGTTGAGATCCTGTCTTCTAGGTCTGAAATTCGGTCTTCTGCCAAATTCATTCTATTGCACGAACTTTCATTTCTTTCTTAATTTCCTGGACTTCTGCTTGTAGGTGTCTAAAAGGTTCCATTGCTTTTGCTATCTTGGATTCTATCAACTCCATGATTTCCTCTTTAGCTTTATTAATCATCATGTTGACAGTGTCCAATATCTCTGCTTTCATCTTAGAGATCAGTTCTGATTTCCATTTTACTAGATCTGTTTTGGTTACCATTTCCGAGGACCCTGGAGACTGGACTTCAAACTTCTCTATTTCCCTTATCCCTATGTTACCTTGAGGTGAGGATCTTTGTATCTGAGACTTTGATTGTTTCCTCATCTCTGACCTGCCCTGTTTTCTGTCGCTGTTTGTTACAAGTCACTTTCCTCCTAATAGTTAGGAACCTTAAAGTAGCAGTGTTTCCTGGGTTGTTCTTTGCAGTCTGTATTGGGACGTAAAGAAAAACCCCTAGTTCTGGTACACCATATGAGGCATTCAATCAATACAGTCAGAATACCTTCTCCTGTCTGCTTTAGAGGCGGGAAAGCTCTGGCTCCTGAACTGCTACAATGGCCCTACTGAGGTTCCAATCGGCCCACCTGCTTACCAGTACAGATTCTCTGGTCTCACTTTTGCAGTTGGCCTGGAGGCCAGTAGGCTGTAGGTCCTGTGCAGCTGCAATGGTAGGGGCTGATGTTCCAACAGGCCCACCTACTCACCAATACAAGGTGACTGGATGTGCTTCTGCAGTTGCTGTGGAGAAAGTCAGACTCTGACCTGCTAACCTCAGTCCCTGGTCCTCTTCCGGCGTGGGCTTGGAAGCCAGTAAGCTCTAACCCCGGCGCAGATTCAGTGACACAGATTCGGTGCCGCAGTCGCCATTTCCCAAGCTACCCACCACTAACCTCAGTCCCTGGGCGCTCTTCCGGAGTGGGCCTGGAGGCCAGTAAGCTCCAACCCCGGCGCAGATTCAGTGCCACAGTCGCCATTTCCTGAGCCGCCCACTGCTAACCTCAGTCCCTGGGCGCTCTTCCAGCGTGGGCCTGGAAGCCAGTAAGCTCTAACCCCGGCGCAGATTCGGTGGCGCAGATTCGGTGCTGCAGTCGCCGTTTCCCGAGCCGCCCGCTGTTAAACTCAGTCCCTGGGTGCTCTTCCAGCGTGGGCCTGGAGGCCAATAAGCTCTAACCCCGGCACAGTTTCGGTCTCTTTTATGTTTTCTTCTATGAGTTTCATAATATTAACTCATACTTAGTTTACTAGTTTATTTTCATTTGTGTTTCATATGGCTTAAAGTCAGAATTCCTTTGTGTACCTGCATTTGTTTTATTTTTAGAAGTTATAGAATTGAGAGGCAAATACATCTTGACTGGGATAACCTTTGCCACTCTCTGAATTATTCTGTCATGATTTAGGGGGCTATACATGTACTGTTTTCAGCTGATGACCTTATGCTCACCTATTTTCTTACCAAATCCTGCATTTCTATCTCCATTTTGTTTATTAGAATCTGGAAAAGCAAAACTTATGTGTGCAGCTGTATCAATTATTTAGTTGTCTTTTTCCCTTAATTTTTAATTTCACCTCTTCAACTACAATATAAAGAATGCCAAGAACTTCTAAGTCTTTATCAGAAATACCTATCAGAACAGCAAGAGAAGCTCACCATGTCTCTCTCAGAACTTAATGCTGCTAGAATTCAAGAGCAACAGGTAAGCCTCTTTATTCTTATCTTTCTTGTCCTCAATGGATTAGCAAGATGTCAGAAACATTTGCCTTTTATGTTGTCTATCTTATATAATATTGTCATAAAATAGACAAATACAAAATGTGATTGAATTGGTATCTTTTATTCTTTCTTTTTCCTTTCCTATTCCTGGGGCCAGATGTCAGGAATGAGAACTTGAAGCAGGCTGTGGGTTATAGGGGAACTCTTGATATTAAAGCACAGCAAGAATATTAAAGAAGGGCCGAGGATTTAGCTCAGTGGTTGTGGCACCTGTCTTGCAAGCGCAAGGGACCGGGTTTGATCCCTGGTAAACACATTCAATACTGGCCACGCCCAGCAGCAGCCAGTACCACACACCACAGTGCCGGGTGTGGTGGCTCACGCCTGTAATCCTAGCACTCAGGAGGCAGAGGCAGGAGGATTGCTGTGATACGAGTTGGAGGCTAAACTCAGGGCCAGCCTGAACTACAGAGTGAGACCCTGTCTCAAAGAACAACCTAAAAAAAAAAAAGAATATTAAAGAAAATGCATTGCTTTGTTACTTAATGAGGATAATCAAATGGACTGTTTGTTACTTGTTACCTTTTTGAAAGAAAGTACTGAAAAGCTTTTCCTAACTTACGTTTGTAATTCTTAGAGTGAAGTGAGTAGAAGACATATCAAAATTTTAACTGGAGAAAATTGGAACATTTTACATGTATCAGATGTGATTGAAAAATGCTATTTACATTTTAAAAAACTTATTACAGTAAAAGACACACTACTGTTAACCCCTTCAAAATACTCCTTGTTTTGAACACTTACCCATCACTTGCTGCTTTCAAAAGAAGTTCTAGAATTCCTTTTTCACAAGGTCTTTAGTGGCTGCTGTAAAACCCAAATCATTCTAAAACACCTAACTTTCATGGTCATTTTGGATTTGGGGAATAGCCAGAAGTCACATGCTGTCACATCCAGTGATTAGGTAGATGAAGTCACATTGAAGGTAACGTCTTTACAGGCTTGCCTTTGTCTTACTTAGACAGCACACAGCAGCAGCATTCATCCTACTTTTTTTTTTGTAATCACATCTCATAAGAATATAAAAGAGGCCGGGCGTGGTGGCTCACGCCTGTAATCTCAGCACTCGGGAGGCAGAGGCAGGAGGATTGCTGTGATGTGAGTTTGAGGCTGAGCTCAGGGCCAGCCTGAACTACAAAAGCGAGACCCTGTCTCAAAAAACCTAAAAAAAACAAAACAAAACAAAAGAATATAAAAGAAGACTTCCAGAACTGCTTCAGAAAGTGGCAAAAAGCTAAGAGTTTATGGCAATGTTTCTTTTACTGTAATAATTTTTAAAAATGTAAACATTTGCCATATTTTTGTTCATATCATGTATTAATCATATAGGCATGAATGTTTATATATGAAAACACAAATATACACACATACACGTCACCAAGTAATAAAATTAAATGAGTATTCAGAACTCTGCTTATATATGAAAACACAAATATACACACATACTTGTCACCAAATAATAAAATTAAATGAGTATTCAGAACTCTGCCATTAGTGATGTCAACAAACTCTAAAGATATTTCTTGCTCACTAGCAACTGATATTTGATGCCTTTTTCATAACCAAATAAGTTTATATTTTCCAATAGATTATTTTTCCTTGTTACTTGGAAGTCAAATTTTAAGGTACTCTAGGCCTATTGCTTTTGGGCAGGTCAAAGAAAATTCGATTATTAAGACCATGTTTTTGACCATATTTTTCATATTTCTACTTTCTTTTGCATGATATGATGCATGTAGAGGGTACAAAACTGAAGGCAAAGAGATGGGATGAGACATTAAAGGACTTATGTCTTACAGCCTTAAAAATATATAGTGGTAGTCAAGAAGTAGTCAGTGAAGGAAAATAAGAAGAAAAATAATAAGCAAACAAACATAAAAAGAAATTAGCAAACAAAATAGTCACCAAAGGGCTCTAAAGATATCTAGATAACTAGGTATAATCTTTTTTCTATTTGCTTCTGAAAGTTAAGAGAAATAAAACTTTCAGTTATTTATAATTTAGATTTAGGCTAGTGATTTCTTAAGGTTTCACTAAAGACCAATTGTAGTTAATATTTCCTTTTCTAACCTTAACCTTGAGGCGCAAAATTGAAGTGAAATGAAAATGTTGATACTATGGCTTGTGTTTATCATGTTCTGCTGCCTTGGAGCCAGCCAGTTATAGACTGAAACCTCTAAAAACCGTGAACCAAAACAAATCTCTCCTCCTATAGTCTTGGATTTTGGATATTTTGTCTGAGCAACAAGAAAAGAAACTAGAAGTAACTAAAAGTAACAGAATTTGGTACCGAAAATGGGGCTGTTGCTGTGCCTGAAACTGACTCTAATTAAGCAATCTTTGGAACTGGCTTATGTGAGGAGTTTGGAAAGATTTAGATATAGTCACTGAAAAAGTAGTCTTGGAAAGCTTTAGGCGATAATTGTTGGGAGATTCTGGTCGGAGTTTGAAAGAGCGGAATGCTAATAGAAATGATGCTGATGAGGCTCAGGTTATATCTGTTGGAAAGAAGCACTGCACTGGTTATTTGATTCCAGACAATGTGCATTATGCCCTGGCAGAAAGTTTGTATTTTGCTCATATCCAGAGACTTTGCCTAAGATTGAGATTAAGGGCAATGGACCAAGTAATCTTGCAGAAGAAATTTTAAAACTGTAATGAATACTGTTGGGGGCTTTCAATTTGATCTGTTCAAGAGTAAAGAGCCCCGCAGAATGATTTATGGTAAGTTTGAACAGAAAGGAAAAACTAGTAAAGCTATGGACTGCAAAGATAGAATAGAGAAGATCTTGATCCTGAGATGGAATAAAAGAATAGAAAGGATGGTCTGAGGGCATCACAAGAAACAGTACAGCTATACTGTTTACAGGCTCAAAATTGCAGTCGCCACATGACTTTGGCCCTATACTCCTTTTCCTCTGAGGACTATGTTATCTAGGTATACCTCGTCTAATCAGTTGTGAGAAAAAGAGGAAGCCAGAGAAATTGGAAGTTGAAGAAGAATTCAACACATCATTGGTGGCTTTAAAGATAAAGAGGACCAGAAGCTAGGAATAGACTGGCCAGTCAGAAAAAGGGGGAGTAAGGCGTAGGGCCTACAGCCCCAAAGAACTGTATTCATCAACAATCTGACTGAGCATGGAAAATTCCTAACTAAACACAGCCTGCTGGCAGCTTGAATTCAGTCTTTGAGAAACCAAGCAGAGTTTGGTAGCCAAATCTACCTGAATTCACCTGCACAACTGTGAGCTCATTAGCTATGTTTTTTAACTAGCTATGTTAGTCTATGTTTTTTAATCCACTGCCTTTATTGTGACTTGTTATGTAGAAATAGACAACAAATACATATAATATTCAAGACAGTGTAATACTTTTGTAAGGATGGGCACATAAATCTATGGAACAAAAGTGTGAATTCAGAAACACACCCTAACAATTATAGGGAATTGAAGTTTTCTACAAAGATGTTAAGGTAATTAAATAGGGGAAAGATTTTTTTCAGCAAAATATAATGTGATAGACACACAAAAAAATGATAAATTACAGACCCTTATTTCATACCATGTCCAAAAATGATGTTCAAAATTATTCTAACATCCAGGGTACAAGCCTTGAAACTAACTTGATATTTTTTCTTTGCATCAATTTTTATTAACTCCTAAATAGTTTGCTTATCAATATGTTTTATCCTTTATTAGATTTATCATGGTCAGGTATTTATTCAGATAATTGCATAAATTACTGGTACTTTAGATCATTTGCTACTACTATGAGAAAAAGCATTAGCAATTATATACTTTTTGAAAACCACCCATACCTATTCTAGATCATCAAGTAGGCTAAACTGAATAATAATGACTACTTGTGATATCCTTCTGATTTTTACCTGTATATTAGAAAAATAAAATGCTTACAGTTGTATACTTACAGTTTTGGATTCTGTGTTTGTTACCCAACATTTTGTGATTTTCTATTATGGTTGCTTAGTGTTTTGTGAGATACAACATGGTATAATCACTTTAGTATAGTGGGCAGTTAAAATATTCACACTGGCTTTTATTACTTACATCTTGCCAGTTGTTCTTCTATATTCTTCTCTGTGCCAAAAGACTTCAAGATAAATATCAAGAAGTCTAGTTAACTAACTTCAAATGCTAATAGGTATATTCTCTTTAAAAAGGAAAATCTTAAAATTTAACTGCATAATATTCCCCCACCCCTCAGGATATTTGGCGAAGTTTTTTTTTTTTTTAACTTTAAGGTTTTGGGAAGATGGAAAAAAATTGGTTTCTGTTATTTGTTGCTGTTTAACACACTGCACAACTTAAACAGTATTCTACAGTTGAGCTAAGTTTAAATGGATGTCTTTGTTGATCTTGCCTGTGGTCACACACATGACTTCATGTAATTACATAGCATATCAGCTATTGCACTGCCATTGGCTGAGGACCTTTTCCTGGCAGTAGCCTCAGTGCATGGCTCATACAAAAAGGTGCTAGACTTCTTCCCTGGAGTCTCAGGGCTCCCAAAATGCAAAAGTAGAACCTTCTAAACTGACAAAGTGTTGGTCAAAATGAACAATTTCGCAGGACTAAATTCAAGGGGAAAGGAACTACTTGGGGGTAGAATCGTTGGAAACCAGAAGTGTAGCATACAGCCATCAGTAATATGTCAGTCATTTTAATTTATATTCCTCAGGTGACTAGTAGAGTTGAACATTTTTTCATATATCTATTATCATTTGCCTTTTCATTGAAATACCTTTTTCAAGTTTTTGCCCTTTTTTTCATATTAATTTGTAAAAATTCTTCATACAATCTGGATCTTAGTCTTGTATTGGCTATATATGTTACAAACGTCTTTGAACAATTTATAGCTTGTCTTTACTGCCTTTATGGTGTTTTTGAGAAATGGAAGTTTTTAATTTAATGGTAGTTGAATTTATCAATCTTTTACGGTTTGTGCTCTTTGAGTCCTTCCTTCCTCTAAGGCATAAAATATTCTTGTACATTGCCTTCTAAATGTTTTATAGTTTTAAACCAGCCATATAAAGTGCCAGGGGAAGAATGTTCCTGACAGAGGGAACAGCAAGTATCAATTGAAAGAAAAAGACACTTAAAATTAGTGAAAATCAAAGGCTGAAGAAAAAGTCTTGGTTCAAAATGAAATAATCTAAAATGAGGTATGATTCTGAGGAGCTTAATGTTAGACAACAGATTCTTTTGACCTCTACATGTAGGACACTCTCAGGTATCTGATTTAGTGACCATGGGCTAACATCTGACTTTCCGTGAATCTATCATGTATTCTGTTTCTGTAATGACAAATCCACATTTTCTGTTTATAAGCATTGTTTATAGAATAAATCTGTAAACAAAGCTTGGATGATCCAATCTCTAAAAAGAATATTAATTCTAAAATAATGATGCAGAAAAGAATGATCAAGTTGCTAGAAGTTGGAGACTTGAGAGGAGGCACAGAGGTGAAGGGAGGTATTAAATACTGGCTTTGCTGCACTCTTTCATGTTTCTGATTCCAAGAACAATTACATATATCTCATCTGTTGTATTTCTGAAGACAGAAGATAGCGTGTATGTTATCTTGGCAAGTTTTCTGAGAGCGTTTCTTGTCTGGAGTTAAGGATATGGACCTGTTGAGATATTGCCCACGTAATTTGCACATGCATATTGGATTTGCCTTCTTATTCGTGCCTGTAACGTACTAGATGTGCAAATGGAAGGAAGTCACTTTGAGATATTGGGTTGATGTTTTGATGTTCCTTCTTTCAACCTCTTTGCTTCTTATTCAGTGTATTCCTGTTTACTCCATTCACTTCCCAAAGAGTTACAACACAGTAGGGAGTCCTTCAGGACTATTTTAGTCTGTGTAACCAGTGTGACCCATTGTCATCTGGTTTATTATTATTTATCATTAGTTCAAATAGTTTCCTATGAAAATGTTTTTTTTATATTGATGTTTTAACAGTTATGATTTAGAAAAATAGATTTCCTCCCTTCTTCCTTCTCTTCCTTTCTTCTTTCTTTCCTTCTCTCTTTTCCTTTCCTTCCCTTCTTAGCTTACTAAGATTTTTTGGTTTGGTTTGGGGGGCTAACTTCAATGACTTTCATAAGAAGTAGCCAAAGAGCATATACTTTCTAAAATGTCTCACATTTTCCCTCATCCTAATAAGGGTTAATTTTAAAAATAAATTATAAGCTTCTAGTAAATTATGTAAAACATTCTTTTATTATTTTAAAAGTTTAAAAAAATCTAGATTATTGTATAAATTTTTTGTTCTTTATATTTTTAACCTTGATTTTTAGTTGCATGTAGGTAAAAAACTTTTTAAAAAATTGTCTCTCTTCTTCAGTCAGGCACATCAAGCACATAACAGTGCTTGACACAAAGTGGATATTTAAATTTTTCATACAGTTTTGTCATTAGTCGTAATGAAATTTGGGAAATTAATGTCTGAATAGAAGAGTCACACATTGATTTCAGTAATGTTCTTCTATATGGTTTACTTCACCTATTTGCTAACCCTTTTTTTAAATTCAAATCTTCATTGGTATATTATGAATACATATCATCATCGCATTCAACATTGAGAGTTTGTACCAGAATATGACAAGACTTTATTCTCATTTTTCCCCTCCCCCTCTGCAACCTCCCATATACATCAGCTTTGTTTCCTTTTTTTATTACTATTATTCTTTTTCCCCTTGTTATGTACCCCCACACCCTCTTTCCTTTTAAATGTTTTTTATTTCACAATATCAACTATATATATTAAAACTCATTTACGTCTTCGTTTTCTCATACCAGAGAAAAGATGCAATATTTTCACATCTGTGACCTATTTATTTCACTTATGAGGATGTCCTCAAGGTACATCCATTTGAGTATGAATGACTCAATCTTACTATTTTTAATGGCAGAATAATACTCCATTCTATAAAAGAACCACATCTTATTTATGCAGTCTCCTGTTGATGGACATTTTGGTTGTGTCCAAGATTTAGCAATCACAAACTGAGCTGCTATAAGCATGGGTGCACATATGTTGCTGTGAGGTGAATCTTTTAATTCTCTTGTGCATATACCTAACAAAGCAATGGCCAGGTCAAATGGCACCTGCAATCCTAGCTTTTTGAGGAATCTCCACACTGATTTCCACAGAGGTTGTACAAGTCTACATTCCCTCCAACAGTAAAGAAGGATTCCTTTTTCTCCGCAGCCTCACCAGCATTTGTTGCTGGCTAATTCTGAGATTTGCTAAACCTTCTTGAGACTAGCCTTTGTTGCTAGGGATTTTTAAAATAACACCAGTCCTTTTCTTCCAGTAGGCTCTTTTTTACACTTGTAAGTATTAGCTTCCATCTGGAATGTCTTTTAATTCTGACACTTGAATTCCAGAACTATACCAAATTGCTTTGAATAAACAGATTCTTTTATATGACTTCTTATAAGTAAAGTCTAAAACTGTGTCTAATATGGAAGCTTAGGTTTGAGATTTTACCAGTAAGGCAAAGATAGCTGCCCATTTATCAGTTGTTCAGTTACTAATAGCAGCAATACCGTCTTGCTGGCAGTTATGAGAGAAGCATGACTCTAATGAAAAGGCATTAGGTGATTGTAAGATTGCCAACTTGATTAGTCAACTTCACTTTACTATAACAAAATACCTGAAGCAATTAACACTCTTTCAATCTTCTTCAAGGGCATATCCCTAGAGAATTAAGAATGCAGAAGTGGGGCCGGGGAGTTAGCTCAGTGGTTCCGGCGCCTGTCTCACAAGCGCAAGGACCCGGTTCGATTCCCCGGTAACCACATAACAATACTGGGTGTGGAGACCCACACCCAGCAGCAACCAGTACCACATACCACAGTGCCGGGCGTGGTGGCTCACGCCTGTAATCCCAGCACTCGGGAGGCAGACACAGGAGGATTGTGATGTGAGTTGGAGGCTGAGCTCAGGGCCAGCCTGAACCACAAAGCGAGACCCTGTCTCCAAAAAAAAACCTAAAAAAAAAAAAAAAAAGAATGCAGAAGTTAAAAAAATGAACAGAGCATTAATGATCTTTGATATATCAAAGGTCCAAGGTTTTATGTGAAGGACAGAGAAAAAAGAGATACTAAACAAGGGATGTATAAACAGTTCTCAGGGAAAAATCCTCTATTTTAAAATCTTGAGAGTATTTGTAAGGTTATACTCAGGGGTGTCAATTTAAAGAGCAAAACAAAGTTGTCTTGCATATAAAGTACTCTTTATCTGATAGAGAGTGCTATTTGCCTATCTATTATTCATTTATTTATCTATTATCTATCTTCGCACCTTAACTGAATTCAGTCTTGCTGAGAGTAACAGTGTCTATCTACATAATCTGCATTACCCAACCTTATTTGCAGAAAAGATAACACTATGATACCTTTCTGGCCATTGAGATGTAAGTTGCTCCTTGGGCTCTCTACAAAGTCTCATTATGATTACATAAGGACTGGTGGATTAAATAATGATCAGTGTGAGTAAGACTGACTTGCTGAATTGAGTCAGCATGGTTTTGGATGTGGAAGTCCCACCTAGAGATTATTGTTGGAACCATATAAAAGGAGAACAGGGGGGAGGATTTCATGCTGTTTTTCCTGCAGAAGCTTGGCTGTTTTCTTTCCTCGAAGGAGATTTGGTAGCTTTTGTCAGGAGAGTTCAGGTCCTCACTGTTGCCAAGGATGGTTGTTCTCTGGGAAGCTCTGGTGTTCTGGCCTCAGTGCAGATCTCTCAGCCTCTGACACAGGTTCTTCAGACTTTAGCCCCGGCTCTTGGGCTTTCCAGCACAGATCCTTCATCTCCCTTGCGGATCCTTCAGCCTTCTAATACGAACTTTCATGAGACCATTGCCGTGGACTTCACACCTTCAGCTGGGTTCATGTGGGACGTTGCCGTGAAATCTGGGGCCTTGGCTGTATTCTTTGGATCTCTAGCACACTGACACATCTCTGTTCTTTCTGCATTTGACTTTGTGGGTGAATATTTTTAAATAATCTTAATAAATCTGTGTCCTGCCCTAGTCTGTTCCCTTGCTGACAAGGAAAGTTCCCTGAAAATAAAAGAGATGGAGGGAGGAGTGAGTGTAGGGGCCATTTTTTGCCTGTTGTCTATTGTCTTTTTCTGTATAGTAGATTGTTCTCAATCCAGGTTTTTGTTTGGTTTTGTTTTTTAACCACAAAGAGAAATTTGGCAATGCCTGCATACATTTTTGGTTGTTACAACTAGAGTTTGACAGTGTCATGTAGCTGGTGGAATTCAGTAAGCTCTACATTGCAAAACATCCAACATTGGCAGGATGGTGCCCAGAACAAAGACTCTTCTGGTCCAAGTGTCAGTAGGCCAAGTTAATCCTGCTCAGTGGAACACAAACCTGATGTTGGAGACTGAGCAGCCATTTTGTGGCAGTAAGATGGTCCGTGTCTGAGCCAAAAGATGGAAGGAACTAAGCTTCTTGATAAAAGCTCCAGATGTTGTGCTCCCAGACACCTTATTATAAGAAAAAGCAAATATATCATTTGAAACCAGTAGGTTTCTTTTACTTTATATTGTTCTTAGTTATCCCATTTATTTATTTAGAAAGTGATAAACAATAAAATATAAATTGTCATGAAGAGGCAATAGGCAGTGAAAAAAATAAGGAAAATCTTACCAAGATATATTTGGGCAAAGAGGCGTTGTAGAAAGTACACTAGGTGAGTAGAGGACTATAAAATGTGACAGAATATCAGTATTGCTGGATACAGGCATAAATTTGCTTATTGAGAGATTAACGATATAGATAGCTATAAGAGGAACTGATAGCATACTGTGAATCTTTTTAACGAGACATTTTCCTGTCACTATTATAATGTATTTATTTGCTGCCAAAATTTGATCACTTAAATTTCCAGTAGGTCTGTGATTATCTAGAATCCTAGATGAACTTAAAGTGCTTTGGTTTCTAGGGATTGAACTCAATTCCTCACACATGCTAAACATACCTTATATCTGAGCCATAGCCAATTATATTCTTAGGATGATTACCCAACACTATCAGTTTCTCAAAACTTAATAAATTGTAGCTTAATTTGAGAAACAAAAGTTTTGGTAGTAATAGCAAATGATTGAATCAGAGGTCATTGTGGAAAACAGAAACCTCTCTGTTTTTATTTTATCAGGAAGAAATATAGTACTTTACAATAAGTGTATGTAAAAAATTTGAAAGGTTTAAAGAAACAGATTGCACATTAGACTTGTAATAATAATCTCAGAACAGTCAGAACAACAGAACTAACATACAAGGGGAGTAATGCTCTGAGACAGTGCTGCAGCTGTGTTGGAATTAGGAGTGGTCAGGAAGCAAAGACCAGAAGTAGGGGTTAGAAAGCCAGATCAACAAGTTGTTGCCTCTGCTCTGCAATAGCCACTGCTTCTTGAACAGTGATCTGAAAATTGTTCCTTGGGATGTCACTGCAGGGGAGAATTCTCATGCTTTCCTCATCAATTTTGTCAGCAGAGACTATAAAAATATAAGACCTTCAAAAATCATGTGAGCTAGGCAGAACCTGATTGATATTTAGAATATAGCTGGAGAAGAAGTCTGGAATGTATGATTTGTAAGTTCTCATATTTTACAGTTAAATGAAAGGTAAGATAAGGGTAAGCCAAGCCTCTTTAGCCAGTTCAGTATCTAAATTTTCATTAATAAATGGCTGTTTAAATGCCTTGTGGTGTGTTTACAGTAAAAGAAAGATCTACCCAGGTGGTGGGTATTATGTAAGCCAGGATCATTGCACTTTTGAGTATAGGTTAGTAAATACAGGATATTTGCATATTGAGCTTTTAAGTCCAGCTGATACCAAAGCTATTAACTGTATCAGTTTTTATAATAGTGTTTTTTATTTTGTACTGTAAGCTCCCAAAACTGTAAATAATAAGAGCTTTCTATGTGAAAGGAAATGAACTGATAAACTACTAAGTTTATGTAGAATCAGTGGCAAATATGTAATAGAACACAATCTTTTCTCTTGATTATAAATTCTAGTCATTACCTTCCAGATGGTATGTGAATCATTTTTTTAGGCAACTGACCTAATGGCATCCTGTTGATTTCACTTGCTATAATTAGTTTATACATTGACCACATTCTTGTGTATGCATAACTATACACATAAGAATCCCTATGGGTTCACTGAAAGCTGAAGTTTGAGAGAAGCATTTTAGTACATAAATACAAGTCACCCCAGCCCACCTTGCACCGTCCTGGAGAAGGAAGGCAGGACCTTGTGCATGCTAGTGAAGCACTTTGCTAGCCACAAGTCCTGTACTAAGTTCTGCCATTTCTCAGCCTCACAACATGAAACTCAATTCTAGATGTATTTTTATATAAAAATAAGCAGCTTTATTTTTAAATATATAAGCAATGATCTTAGAGTAAATCGTCTCAGAATCTAAAAGGCCAGACTTCCTATAACAGATTTTAATTATTTTTATAGTTTTCTCAAATTAAGACTCAAATAGCTATTTTAAGTAACCTAGAGAAGCTCTTTCATCTTCATTGCAAACTTCAGACCCTAAACAAAGCATGAAGCCAGGCAGTGCACTGTTTAATTTTCAAATTGGATTTTTCATTATGTTTTATGATAACTTTTTATTTTTATCAAGTTGCTTCTCCAGCCTTCTATTTAGACTTGAGAAGATTTATGGCAAATGATCTGGGTGCTTATTTGGACAAACAAATGCAATAAATCAGCTTACTCTTTCAATAAAATGTTATTAATAGAACACATTATTCTGTTCAATATTATGTTATCTTTAAAATTAAGCAGAACATTAGTGATGATGAAACTAGTTTCAATCAATACATTCTTTTAATGAGTCCTATTGTAAGAAAAACTTTTCTTTTTAAGGAGGAAAAATGCCTTTAGCACTACTACCAACTTCTGACTCTAGAGAAGCATTTCACAACTTCTAAAAACTGGTAGGATTTCTTTAAATTTGATTTGGTGTTAAGAAGTTAGTTACTTGAAAGTTACCTCAAAGCAATTAGAGCATGAATGTTTCTTAAATGATTTTTGTTTAACTGAGAAATTTATTTGACAATTGACTGAGTATGTACCTCATAAGGTCTGAGAGGATTAAGAAAGCCAGGGCTTGTGATGATACTCAGATTCTCTTTTGATTTGATAGAATTCCTATAAAATTTTGTACTGAATAAAAACTAAGGTGTCAGAGATTTAGCTCAATTGGTACTGTGCCTACCTTGATAGTACGAGGGCTCAAGTTTGATCCCCAGTACCAATAAATAAATAAATAAATAAATAAGTGATAAATACAGATGATAATTACATTGATTCTAATGTTTCAAAACTCATGGAAATTCACTGGGACTAGAATTGTTTTTAACCTTGGCTACCCACTACATTCCCAGTTAATATTTTAAATTTGTGGCTTTAAAACAAAAGGTGGTTAAAGTCTCAAGAAAACATTGTCATCTTTGACCTACATGATCACTTTGGAAAACTGAGCAGTCTGGGCAGATGGCTCTTGTGCTGTTGTGATAGCAAAGTACCTTTGAGGAAGACTGTTATTAATAATAGAATCTAGGAATTAAAGAGATTTGGATGTTAAATTGGATACAGCTCCCAATGAAAACTCTTAAAAAGTTTATTAGAGAAATCTTCACTTAACGTATTATATTGTCACATGGAAGTTTAAGGAATCTGCAGGCTTTTTTATTTTTCTTTTTGCAGTATTGAGGATCCAACTCACAACCTTGCACCTTGCACTTAACAAAGCAGGCAGCAATGCCACTGAGCTAAATCCCTGGCCCACTGCAAACTTCTTGAGGTTCCAGATTTACTCCCCTAACTTCTGCTATTTGTGTTTTAATCTGAAGTAAAGGAGTAGAGATGTTATCTTATTCTGGTTTTGTTCTCATTGAATTATTTAAGAAGTTATTATTTGAGGAGATGAGACTTATGTTAAAGTAAAAAATTAGGAAAAAAAAAATCCAAGCCATCATTGAACCATTCTTTTGGTTTAGGACAGTTTCCGTAGACCCATCAGACAAACAATTTCAGCATATTGTTGTATGACCTTTTTTTTTAGGTTTTTTGAGACAGGGTCTCGCTTTGTAGTCCAGGCTGGCTCTGAGCTCAGCCTCAAACTCACATCACAGCAATCCTCCTGCCTCTGCCTCCTGAGTGCTGGGATTACAGGCGTGAGCCACCACGCCCAGCACTGTGCTATGTGGTACTGATTGCTGCTGGGTGTGAGTGTATTGTATGTGGTTGCCGAGCAATCAAACCCGGGCCCTTGTGCTTGCAAGACAGGTGCCGGAACCATTGAGCTAACTCCCCAGCCTGTATGACTTAATAGTAAACAGGTACGCTCTACACTCATTGAATCAACACTAACATTTTATAAACATACTGTCCTCTTTCTGTATGTGGTTTAAAAACAGGTAATTACAGGGTGTGGTGGTGCATCCTGTAAACTCGACGCTTGGGAGGCTGGACCAGGAGAACTGCTGCTAGTTCGAGGCAAGCCTGGACTACTTAGTGAGTTTAAAGCCAGCCTGAACTATGTAGTGAGAACTTGTCTCAAAAGAAACTAAAATAAAAGCAGCTGATCATCATATTTTTATACCAGTGGGAGACTGCTAAAAATCTGCATTTGAACTACACTGTCATATTATCACAGAAGGCAGAAACTACTGGTTTTACTTTCTGTGTAACAATGATTGTATGTGGACACTTTATTGCAGTGTATTTTTTCTATTTCCCAACATTTGAACATCATCTGTATGTAGAGGAATATTGATCTATACTTTTTTTCTTGTGATTATTTTGTTCTGGTTTTGGTATTAGCATAATTCTGACTTCATTACATGAACTGGAACTTGTTTTCTTCTTTTTCTCTCTTCCATCCCTGGGTCAGTGTATCTTTTTAAATCAACAAATGATGGAACTAATCACTGAAGCCATCCGGAATAGAGTTTTCTTCTAAAACTCTTCTCTTTTAAATAGTACTTCTCTTTTTAAAATTTGCATAAGAATATAAAGACTTCATGTTTTATTTTCAGTTTGTTTTTGCCTTTCAAGTAATTTGCCTATCTGTTATATATAGTCATATTAACTTGTATTATTCTTCCATTATCTCAGTAATGTCTGTGGTATCTGGGTCTATGTGTCTTTTTTTTTATTTTGATCATTCATATCAACTTTTTATAAATTTTACATTTTTAACAAGGCAGCTTTTATTAGATTTTGTCTATTCTTTACATTATAATTCATTTATTTTTTGTTCTTGTTTATTTTTCTTGCACCTTTTTCTATTTTAATATTCATTTTTTCTAACTTGCTAAGATTGGCATCTGGTTCACTGATTTAGAACTTAATTTCTTTTGTGATATGGTTATGTACTACATAATGATGTTCCAAAATGACATTACCTTGAAAGTGGTTCCATAAGATAATATTGCCTAGTGACAGTCATAACCATCCTGGTTTGTATGAATGCACTTTCTGATGTTCACACAATGAGAAAGTAAGAATGCATTCTGTCATTAAACAGTAGATGTCTGAATAAGCATTTGAGGTTGTAAATTTCCCTTTGAGAGTTCCTTTAGATACATCTCATAAATTTTGTGTGTTTTGATTTATGTCAAAATATTTCCCAACTATCCTTGTTATTTCTCCTGTGAATAGTTTGTAATCATTTGTAAGATTTTAAATTTCTCAGCATCTTATAATTTATATCTAATTTAATTTTCTTATGGTCAAAAATGTGCTTTCTATAATTTCAATTCCTTAGATTATTAAAACTTTAAAAAATAAATTCTATGATATGGCTAATCATGGTAGTCATCACTAAGAGCAATGAATAATTATTAAATGCAGTGTTCTCTGTATATGTGCGTATATGTAGGTATTTAATATTCTTAAAAGTATCTTTCATGTCTTTACACAATTTGAATTTTTTTTTTTTTTGGATGAGGGATAAAACCCAGGACTTTGTACTTTCAAGGCACATGCTGGAATCTCTGAGCTAAATCCCCAGGCTATACAACTTGAAATTTTGGTCTACTTAGTTTCTAAAATTTGTTACTCTGATTATGGATTTATTTTTCCTTTCATTTCTATCTTTCCATTATAAATTTAGTATTTCTCACATGCCTTCTTTATTCTTGATATTATTGCTTTTGGACTTTACTTTGTTTTGATAAGAATATTGCATTCCAGCAATGGTGATTAGTATTTGTAGAAAATAACCTTTTCTGTCCTCTTACTTTTTTGTTTTTATAATTCATACAGAGTCCTCATAAATAATGTGTAGTCAGATTTTTACTAGCCCAGGTTTTTGTTTAGAATCCAGTCTGAAAATCTCTATTTTTATATGAGTGTATGAATCCTTTATATTTGATATAATTATCAATTTGGTAAGGATTACATCTACATCTTGTTATTTGCTTTCTAATTTTCACTGTTTTTTCAAGTTTTTTTAAAAATTTAGGATATCCCATGTTTTGGCTTAATTATTTTAGTGTTTATCATATCATCTCTATTTTGGTGCTTTTTATGCTTTCTGTAGAGCAGTGATGACAAATGAGTGCCCGAAGTGCAACCTGAAACCAGTGGTTTATCTCAGAGTGCTAAGACTGCAGTTAAACCTGAACCTGAGGTTTTAGTTAGAAAAAAACAATTCATAGGTTAACTTCTTTTGTCTTAAAAATAGATAACGTGTACCATACGTTTATTACCATTCTAGTCTGCCACATACAGCTTTAGAAATCTACCTTCAAATAATATTTTATCACTTTCAAATAATGTTTTATTACTTTTTCATGTAGTATACAGTGTGTAACCCTACAGCCGAATATATCCATTTCACTCTTACATTTTTTCTATACTGTTGCAATATATGCACTTCTGTATATTATGCATTCAATAATTTCCCACTGTTACTATTAGTCACTTATCTTTTAATTATTTTGAAATGTTAAATATAAAAATATTGTTCAGGGGCTAGAGATTTAGTTCAGTGGTGCTGTGCTTGCCTGCCAAACACAAGGTCCTGAATTTCATCCCTAGTACTGAAAAATATATAAATATATTGCTTATATTTGCATTTCTGTTGATCTAAATTCATTTTTTCCCCCCAATACCAGGAATCTAACTCAGGACCTTGCACTTTCCAGGCAGGCATGATGCCACTAAGCTATATCCCCAGCCTTACATTCATTCTTTTTTATCTAATTGCCTATGTAATATTTCATTTATGTATAAAGATGCTGGTTTATAGTCATAGGTTTCTTCTAGAAATAGATTCCTTTTGTTCTTGTCCAGAAAATACTATTTCACTTTCAGTTTTTCAGTCAGTTATATTGAGGGTACTGGAGAATTAACCCAGGGCCTTGAACATGCTAGACTTTTTCAGTTTTTAAAGGAAATTTTTGTTAGTTATACATTTCTGGCTTAGTAGTGTCCTTTTTTTCTTCTTTTCCTTCTTACCACCACTTTATAAATATTTTATCATTTCTTCTTTTTTAAAAAAATGGAATGCTGCTCTCTTCTTATGAAGGTTATGTCTTCTTAATGCTGCCTGTTCTTAAGATCTATTACTAGGTTTTTTTGTAACATAACAATCTGTGTTTTGTTTGTAGTTTTTCCTGCTTCATTGTCATTGAGCTTTCTGGTTTATGTGTTTGTAGCTCTTTGTTCACCATGTTAATTAGATGTTCTATCCCCTAGTTCATCCGAACTTTTTGACGCTTGCATTACACTGATACAAAGATAATCAAACATTAATATTTCTCTCTAGCTTTTATTTCAAGACAAAAGGTGTTTATAACAAGAATACATCTTTGGGATGCATATGATTATTAACTCATTAGTAACTATGTTTTATTTTTCTGTCCCTTAAAGAAATTTACAAATTTTCACAAAGCACTGTTATGAAGTAGGCATAGGAGATATATTTGATGAACACATCTTTCTCTGGCCAAATGAAAGATTTCTTTTATTAAAGGTTAAATTTTTTACAAGGAAATTTTAATGAAGTTAAATGCCTTGCCTGAAATAACTAAACCTAAAGTCAAATCCATGCACAGTAATTGGTTACTAGCCCAGAAGCCCAGACTACAGGAAATTCTTCTTTTTTTATAGTTCTTATTTAAATCTTACTTTTCTTTCATTACTTTGCCTCTCAAAAGAAGTACTCCTTAACAAAATTCCTATCATGTAACATTTTGGATTTCTATAGTTACAAAGTTAATGCTAAATGTGACAAAAACAAAACAAAACAAAACAAAACAAAAAAAACTTAGCTTTTCTTTCCTTAAGTTTTCTCATTTAAGTATTTTTTAGCCCATTAGACTATGTACCCTTTGTTCTATATTGTATCTAACTTCCTTAAAATAGCAAAAATCATTTACTATTAGAACTGCTCTAAGTTTTCTTATTGTACAGTTTTCTCTTACTGAACACCCTCTCCATCTATAACACCTTTCTTCCCCCGCCCTCCTCTATGAACACTAGTAAATTTGTATACCCAAATGTGTTACATTGAAAGTTTCTGTGTGAAGATTTTTTGCAGTATTCTGGATACTAAGGAACATACTCATCTACCACTAGAAATGCTAAAACGTTAGACAAAATGTATTAAAACATTTAATTGGCTTTAGACACTGGAAAACAAGCAAAGAGAGAAATTCTAAGTGAAACACAAAAGTTTTGTTGAGCTTCCTGAAGAGAGATCAGAATTCGAGAAGACTGAAGTGGCCTGATGTTATAAGATAGGGTCCCAGAGAAGAGAAAGGTACCCAGAAAAGCAGATAATCTGCACAGAGGTCTATTGTGACCTTTTATGTACAGAATCCAAAGGAATCTACAAACAGCATAGCCTCCAGAATAATAACGTCAGCAAGTCACAAAATCTGTACTGTGTGGGACTAAAAGGTACATTGAAAAAATAATGTATATAAAATATAGAAATTGAGGGAAGGAAAAGAGTGAGAAGAGCTCCAGAGATTTCCTAAATCATATGTAGACCACCAAGGCACAGACCTTTAAGGACGAAGTAATTTATAGAGAGAAGGCATTTACTTTAGTGGGGCCGAGTTTGTTTTAGTATTCACAAAAGGAGGATCAGTAGTAGATATTTAGGTGTGTACCTTATAAGGAAGAGTATACTGTAGAAGGAGGCCAAAGCTGGAGGAAATGAAGGCAGTGCACCTACTTCCTTGAGCCAGATGGAATTTTGTGGTTCTTAAAATACGGCCCCCGCCCGGCAGCATCATGTGAGTACTAGTCCAACAGTGCGGACCTCAGTTTCCTGCCCCACCTGCTGAGGTAGATCCTGGAGCTGGGGACCGGATGGCTGCACTTTACAAGCCCTCCTCCAGGTGCATCTCATGAATGCGAAGTTTGGGAACCTCTGCACTGATCTCTTAATCAGCTCACTGGGGAGTTCTTCCATAGAGTTATTTGAGTATGTTTTCAAAAATTATTTCCTTGGTTCAGATAGTTTAGAAGTATTTTCGATCAGAAAAAAATGATCTGTATATTTAATCACACAAATGGAAAACAAGAGTCTGCAAGATAGAAAATGAGAAAAGTTTATCTTCACATCCACAGATTCTTCTTCTAACATTTTGTTCATTTGTACATGATGTACTCTTTCTGTGACTGATCTGTGTTGATGAAAAGGTTTAAACTAATTTTGGTTTAGAATGAGATCAAATATGCTGTTTCCAACACAAATGAGTTCTTTAAGCCTAAAGGGATTTTTAAAAAGCAGTTTGAAATGTACTGAAGTGATCAAATTTTTTCAGTAGAGCTTTTTTTTAGTTTAAATTACTGCTTTTCTCCCCTGCTCTCTGTTATCACCTCTCTGTGTCTCTCACTTCTTCATGTCACCCTGGCGCTCTCCCTTTCCCTGCCCTTGGAGTATGTCTACAGAAGATGGAGAATATGTTGAGCATCCGATTTGGGCTTTAAAATGTTAGGTAGGTTTTATCTTAATGGCTGCTTCTGTTTTCCCAATAATGCCAAAGGGGAGAAAAATCACTTTATTGTATAAACATTTGATTGTGGATGTGCTTGATGTTGCCTAGTACCTTTGTTCAAAAGGCTGCTCTGGTGAAAGAAGCCACACATGTTCTGAAAGGATTCTGGAGCACACTGGAAGATAAAATTCTTTGTAACATCCAAGTTCATGGACTACTCCTAAAGAAGCAAGCTGTCTCATACTTCTCTCTGTAAGAGAAAGTTTTTTGTTACAGTAAAAATAAGCAGGCTATGGTGTTATTTAAATCACTAGAAGATTAAAGCTTAGTTAATAAGCCTGATAGACCCTGGATGCTGTTTCTCTGTATGAAGTTGTGTCAGTTTTCCTAGGGGAGACTGATTGGTGGAAACCCTTTACATATAATTCATTAGGACAGATAGGCCATCTGTGCTGAACAGATGATGACATTTGGCATGGGCAGATATTCCATACAATTTGGGTTGATTAGTTCTTCTTGACACATGCAGAAACATAGAAACTATTGCCAACATGATGGGTCCTCCATGCTCACAGCCACCTGCTCTTTTTATTTGAAATCATTGCCTGGGCTGTCTTTCTTCTTTTAAATGCCCACATCCACTGTCTCTTTCCACATGAAAAGTGCCATAAGAGCTCAAGTTTATGAGGCCATTTGCATACACACACAGACTTCTGCAGTAGTATATTAAGACAATACTTTCAGCAGGTCTTCTACTTCCTAGTTTATGTTTAGCTTAGATTAGCTATTATTTTTGTGCTCTAATCTGCAAATAATAAAACAGCTATATAATCATCTTAGTTATACCCTCAGACAAAATATGTCAAAAATTTATATTTTAAGATGCTCAAAATGATTTTCAGACCTCAAAAACTATAAATGTCCTCTCAGTAATTTTTAATTTAAATTTTCACCATCACTCTTAGCAGTAAAGAAAGCAACATCCAGCCCATTATTTGAAGTGCTTATATTTTTTTTCTTGACCTTACAATTAACTTTACTTCTTTCTGTTTTCTACAAACTCTGTTATTCACTATTTATATATTGTCATAAGCATATGAGGTTTGTGCTATTAATCTTTTCTTTAACAACTCTAAACACTCATCTTAACATAAATTATAATGTTGAAGTATGGATAGCCCACATTAAATGACAGGTTGCCAAGGTGGTCTTTT
Organism: Petromus typicus; assembly: GCA_004026965.1. NCBI lineage: Eukaryota > Metazoa > Chordata > Mammalia > Rodentia > Petromuridae > Petromus > Petromus typicus. The sequence continues at coordinate 24,345 of PVIR01022135.1, forward strand.
TTTAGTACATTATACTGTAGTTCTAAATAATATTTTGCAAAGATGGCAGATAATACTAAGACAAGTAGCAGGGGTTGTCAAATAGCCTTATTTCTCTTGTCAGTTAGCAATGACCTAATTTAGTTGTATAGTAGAAAGGTTATTAATTAGGTATCTTGTAGGCACTTAGAAAAGGCCACTCTCAAGGATCCAGCCCACCAGTAGCCAACACATTAAGGAGCCAACATGGAGAACAGTTAAGGAACATTCACTGAAAGAGATCCTACTTCCCCTAGAGATAAGGTAGCAGTGACTCTGAATGAAAAGTTCTATGTGTGTGACTTGTTTTCCCATTTGATTCCCATTTAATCACTGTTACCTGAGTGACTGTACTTGTAATCTTATAGGTTGGTCATCATTTTGTCCCACCTCCTGCCTACTTTGTAGATTCCCATTGAGTCTTACAGTTTTCTTCCACTTTGAACCTGCCTCACTTCATGGCTTTTTGTCTGTGAAAAGCAGAGGGAGTGGGCCACCCATTCCAGTCCCCTTTATCTCTTAGACACAAGCCTCCTTTCTCTCAATAAATTTTCCTACTCCTAACCTCCATGGTTCCTAGGATTCATTCTTCCATTTTAGAAAACACCAACTCTCCTTTCAGATTATCTAGCAGGGTGGGAGTTATCTAACAGGAGCATCTATTCCCCTATATCAGTTGTTACTTCTTTCCACAAATTATAGGATGTAATAGACTGTTTGCATTCACCACTGATTCCACAGTAGCCAGAACACTACTTTATATATGTATTTATATATTTGTCATATATTAGTAAATGAGTGAATGCTATCTTTTAACAGCTTTATTATGAAAATCACACACTGCAGTTTATAATTCTGTCTTTTTGGTAAATTTATGGAGTATGTAACTATCACCACAATCTAGTTTCTAACATGTGATTACCCCAGAGGATTTTTTTTAAATCCTTATTGGTACATTACATATACGCTTCATGATTGCACTCCATAATGGGGATTTGTACCAGTATAAGACACAACTTAATTCTCATTTTTTCCCATAGCTCTACCCACCCTGCTGCCTCCCCATATACATAAAATTTGTTTCCTTACTTTTTTGTTATAATCTCATTATTTTTCCCCCTTTCACCCAGAGGATTTCTATTGCCAACTTTTTCAGTCTTTCCTAATCCTACTCTCAGGCTCAGGCAACTACAAATCTACTTTCTGCCATTTGTATGGTAGCCATTTACATTTCCTGTTTATTAAAATCATGATTTTTACATTTATTCTCATTGTAGTGTTTATCAGTACTTAATACCTTTTTATTGGCAAATAATACTCCTTTTATAGGTATGCCACATCTTTCTGTTCATCAATTAATAGACACTTGGATTATTTCCTGTTTTTAACCATTTTGAATATTGATAAACTATCATCATTTGCATAAAGTATATGTGTAGACATGTTTTAATTTTTCTCAAATAGATAGCTAGATATGATTTATGTATAGAAATCCTTGCAACTCTATATAAATACTAGGTAGAGGTATAGTCGATGTAGTTTTATATCATGTAACTTAGATGAAATTATTTTAGAATTATAAATTCCTTAGATTTTCTACATAAAATATCAGCATCAGTGAATAAAAAGTTTTACTTTCTTTTTTTACAATACATATATGCTTTTTGCCTTATAGCACTAAATAGAACTTTTCATACAGTTTTGGCAAGAAAAAATGAGGATAAACTTATTTCTGATTTTAAGCTTTCATCATTAAGGACAGTAAGTAAAATCTACACTTCTGGTTTTTTGTTTGTTTGTTTGTTTTGTTTTGTTTTAGTTCTCTGAGACAGAGTCTGACTTTGTAGTTCAGGCTGGCCCTGAGCCCACTGTGTAGACCAGGCGAGGCTTGAATTCACAGCAATCCTCCTGTCTCTGCCTCCTGAGTGCTGGGATTATAGGCATGAGCCACCATGCCCGGCATTGTGCTGTAGGGTACTGATTGGTGGCGGGTCTGAGTCACCATGCCCTGCATTGTTGTATGTGGCTACTGGGGATCGAACTAGGAACCTTGTGCTTGCAAGGCAGGCACTGTAACCTCTGAGCTAAATACCCCCCTACAGTTTTGTGTTTTAAATAGATACTATCAATCTGAAAACATGCTCCTTCTTCCTTGGTTGTCGAGTCGTTGTTTTGAATTGATTTTTAGTTATCTCAATGCTTTTCTGTACGATGATCATGTGGCTTTGATCTTTGTTCTTCATTCCACTAATATGCTTTATAATAATCCCCTCATGCATATTTTTATTTTCTGAGGTTTCTGTTGTCCGTAATCATTATCTAAAAATATTAAATGGAAAATTCCAGGAAGTATTAAATTGTGTGCCATCTGTGTATCATATGAAGTCCAGCAGTATCTACCTGTTTATTCATTTACTAATTGTCTAGATTATCAGATTGATCTTTATGGTGTCACAGTGCCTGTGTTCAAGTGATCCTTACTGTGTACTAAAGGGCCCTCAAGCATAAAGTTAGTGGTTAGCCACTCATAAATGCCCCGGCAGACATAAAGTACTTACTTTAAATAAAAAGGAGAGTATTTGTACTCTAATAATGAAAAAATTCCTATATGGAATTGTTAAGATCAACTACAAAACAAATCTTATCCATAAAGTTGTGATTTGGGGCTATTATTTTTCAAATATTTTTCCTGTTGCCATATTACTCCTCTGTTCAGGGACTCCATATCATGTACAGTCATGCATTATTTAACGATGAATTTTGAGAAATCTTTCATTGAATAATTTTGTTATTTTCTAAATGGCACAGTATAGGTATATAAAACTAGATTTATAAATGTCAATCATTTAGCATAACCTCTTGCTGCAGTCAAGAGATGTGGCAGAAGATGTAGGAAGCCTCTGTCAGCATAATTGGCATGCTCTTTTATAATAAATATTTCTCTAGAAGTGGAAGGATTACTTTCTAATGATAAATAGTATAATACAGTAAATCCATAAACCAGTAGCAAACTACTTATATCAAATGCCAGTAACATTGTTTATATCAAGTATTATGTATGGTATATACTTGAATATATGTTTTTGTATCATTGGCAATGCAGTTATAGTACATCATCATGAACTTAATACATTATACTGTGATGTCACAATAGCTATGATGTTGCTTGGACATAAGAATTTTTCAGCTTCTGTACAGTCTTATAAGACTACTGTTGTATTTGCTTTCTGTCACTGACTAGAATATCACTCTGTGGCCATGTCAGTGTACACAATGTGTTTTGACTCCCATAGGTCTCTGAGGCTAATTTTTCATCATTCTTTTTTGCTTCGGCTCTTCATATAAGGTAATAACCATATTAATCTGCTTTCATATGTATTTATTCTAATTTCTGTTTTACATCTGCTGTTGAGATTAATGAATTTTTTATTTAATTTTTATACTTTAGAGTTCCACTATCTCCATTTCTGTTTTGTTGTTTTGTTTTCGCTTTCAAACTTGTCTTTTTATTGAGATTCTCTATTTATTGTCATATTTAATTTTAATTCCTTTCAACCTGTTTTTCTTCAGATCTTTTACCATACTTTTAATTGCCAGTTTGAAGTCTTTTTAGGTTCAGGATTGGAATCACCTCAGTTTTTGTTCATTTTCTTTCTGAGTATGTGTCACTCCCATTTCTTTGTATTTCTTACAATTGTTTATTAAAAACTAGACATCTCATATAATGTACCAGCTCTTTTTTATTAATTTTATTAGTACAATTTAAAAATACATAATAATTGCATTCATCACAGGAAATTGTATCTTTACATAATATATCTTGATTTCTCTTTTTCTCTCATTCCCCTCCCTTCCCTTCAACCTTTCCTAATCCTTTTTTAGAAAAGTTTTATTTCCATTTTTCCCCTTTTTTTTTTCTTTTTCCTTCTTTTCTCCCCTCCTTCCTCCACAATTCCTTGTGAACAATTTCTTCCTACTTCATTTTACCAGTTATATTCTTTGGTCTTTACCTAACCTTTCAGTTTTAGTTCTTTGTATATTCTAGATATTAGTCCTTTATCCGAGGAACTACTAGTTAAAACTCTGGGTTGTCAGAGGTGCAAAAAAATTTTTAATAAGGTGAGATCTCAGTTATTGATACTTTGCACTATTTCCCAAGCACTTTGAATTTTGTTCATGAAGTTATTGCCTATCTTTCTGCTCTC
>PVIR01022136.1:0-28576 GCA_004026965.1 Petromus typicus
TCCTTTTTTTAACTACCAAATTTCTTCCCTTCTTTACTTTCCCTTGCCCACCTTTTCCCTTTTCCTTTTGAACATTTTCTTCCTATTTGACAATACCTATCATACATTTTGACATCCATTACATCTTCAGTTCCTCATACTAGAGAAAAAGTATGGTATTTAACACATCTGGGTCCTATTTATTTCACTTATGAATATATCCTCAAGGTACATTCATTTGAGTATTAATTTCTCAAATTTATCATTCTTTATTGGCTGAGTAATACCTCATTTTATACAAAAACTCCATATCTTTTTTATTCAATCTCCTGTTGATGGGCACTTGGGCTATTTCCAAGATTTAGCTATTACAAAATGAACTACTATAAACATGGGTACAAATCTGTCATTGTGCTATGATTCTTTTAATTTTTTTTTTTTTTTAGGTTTTTGGAGACAGGGTCTCGCTTTGTGGTTCAGGCTGGCCCTGAGCTCAGCCTCAAACTCACATCACAATCCTCCTGCCTCTGCCTCCCGAGTGCTGGGATTACAGGCATGAGCCACCACGCCCGGCACTGCGGTATGTGGTACTGGTTGCTGCTGGGTGTGGGTCTCCACACCCAGTATTTTTATGTGGTTACCGGGGAATCGAACCTGGGTCCTTGCACCTGCAAGACAGGCGCCGGAACCACTGAGCTAACTCCCCGGCCCATTCTTTTAATTTTTTCATGTATATATCTAGCAGGTGACCAACACGGTAAATGGAACCTCAAATCCTAGTTTTTAGAGGAATCTCTACACTGATCTCCACAGCAGTTACACCACTCTCCATTCCCACCAACCGTGGAGAAAGGTTTCTTTCTCCCCACAGCCCTGCCACCATTTGTTGTTGGTTGTTCACAATAGTATCCAATCTTGGTGGAGTGAGATGAAATGTCAGTGTTTTTTCATCTGCATTTTTCTATCACATGCATTTCTTGTATGACCTGTGATATTGAACATTTCTTCATGTATTTCTTAACTGCCTTTACCTCTCCATCTGAAAAATGTCTGTTCATTTCAGATGCCTATTTTAGAATTGAATCATTAAATTGGGAGGACTGGGTTTTTAAAGTTCTTTACATACTGTAGATACTAATCCTTTAGTTAAGAAACAGCTGGTAAAACTTCTTTCCCCATGTTGTAGGTTGTGTTTCCATTCTCTTGGTGGTTTCTCTTGCTGTGAAAAAGCTTTTTAATAAGATGAGATCCCGGTTTTTGATTCCTTTTGTTAGTACCAGTGCTGCTGAAGTTTGTTCACAAAGTCTTTCCTTATGCCAATGTTTCCAAGAGTTCTGCCTAACTTATTTTCCAGCAGGTTTAGTCTTTATGTTTTAACATTTAGATCTCTAATCCACTTTGATTTGAGTTTAGTGCATGGTAAAAGAGATAGATCTAGCTTTAGTCTTTGACAGGTCAAAACCTAGTTTTTCCAGCACCATTTGTTAAAGAAGCTATCTTTCCTTCACAGAAGGTATTTGGCTCCTTTGTCAAAGATAAGGTGCCTTAGTATATCTGGGATTGTTTTGGATTTTCTAATCTGTTCTACTGATCCTCAGGTCTGTTTCTTCACTAGTACCATGCTGTTTTTATTACAGCTGCTTTGTAGTATAGTTTCAAGTTGGGGATCGTGATACCCCTTGCCATGTCCTTGTTGCCTAGAATTGCTTTTGCTGTTCTCGGTCTCTTCTGGTTTCAGATGAATTTTTTGAGTACTTTCTCTAGTGCTGTGCAATATGCTGTTAGAATTTTTATTGGGACTGCATTAATCTGTATATTATTTGTGGGATCATAGCCATTTTGATGATACTGGTTCTCCCGATCCAGGAACAAGGGATGTTTTTCCATTTTCTGATATTCTTTTTGTCTCCTGTTTTAGAATGCTGTAGTTTTCAGAGTAGAGGTCTTTAACCTCCTTTGTTAGAATGATTCCTAGATATTTCATTTTATTGGATGCTACTGTGAAAGGAACTGATTCCCTGAATTGTCTCTCAATGAATCCATTGTGTATTCAAAGCCTATTGATTTTTGAGTGTTAATCTTGTACCTAGCTATGCTACTAAATCTGTCAATTAAACCTAGCAGTCTTTTGGCTGAGTTTCTGGGGTCTCTTACATAGAGTATCATGCTATCAGCAAATAATGACAGTTTAATTTCTTCCTTACCTATCTTTAATCCTTCTATTTCTTTCTCTTTTCTAGTTGCTGTGGCTACTGTTTCCAGCACTATATTGAACAGAAGTGGTGTTAGTGTCCCCATTCTATATTCATTCCACCCACTTTCATTGTGAGAATCTTGGCTGTCTGTAAATTCAAACAGTTACCTATTTGTCCAATCCTATGGCAGTGTGTGCCAGTATCATTTGTATACTCACACCACTATAAGAAACAGACCTACTAAAAAGGTTTCAAGATTTTTTCAGTTCTTTCCCCTTAAGCTTGGGGAATGCAGCCAGCTACTGTTTGGAAATTACTTGTGCTAGTTCTCTTTCCAGTTGTGAACGTAACTGGATAATACATAATACATTTGCTTTTACTGGCATCCAGTTTAATTTGCTTCTCCATTCTTGGTGCTCATATCAGTCTACTCAGGTTGCCATAACAAAATATGGAGACACTTAAACGACGGGCTTTCATTTTCTCACAGTACTGGAGCCTGATATCCAGGGTCAAGGTGCCATCAGTGTTGACCTCCCACATAGTCTTCTTACTGCATCCCCACATGGTCTTTTGGGGTGTGGGAGTGGGACTGGGGATCAAGCTCACAACTTGAGCTTATGGCAAACAGTGGTGCCACTGAGCTAAATTCATGGCCCCCACATTGTCTTTCTTCAATGTGTGTGCACAGAGACAGAGAGCTCTGCTGTCCCTTCCTCTTCTTATGAGGACACTGGTCCTGTCCATCAGGGCTCTGGCCTTGGGACCTCACTTATCCTTATTTATGTCCCTAAAAGCCCCATCTTCCTATAAGACATTCGTTAAAACTTTAGTATATGAGTTGTGGAGGGGTAGAGTTAAGTGCATAAAACACTAACATAGTTTTATTTTTTGACTATATCAGATATTCCCATTTGGAAGTCAATCTCTATGACCCTTCTACACATACCTGCCCTCACTCCTTGCTACTTAGAAGTGCAGTGACAATTTAATGATTTTCTGGTTTACTTTTCCAGTAATTTTGTGTTTCTTCTCCAAAACAGTTTATGTATGGTCCCCCCTCACACTTCATATAAAAGCTATTATGTTATGTATTATTCTTTGTATTTAACATATTTGGCATATTGCATGTATTTTCCTCTCATTTGACAATATATGATGAAAATCACGATCAGTTTTTAGAGCTTTCCCTATTTTTTTTCTTCATTGTATATGCCACATTTTATTTAATTTCCTATTTGGGCACATTTAGGTAGTTTTCAGTGTTTTGCAGTTACAAATAGTGCTAGAATTAATTACATTATGTGCATGTATTTTCAGTATATTGGCAGTAATCTTCAAATTTCCAGGAGTGGAATTGTTTTGATAAAAGATTTATTGAAGGGCTGGGGATTTAGCTCAGTGGTTCTTTAGTCTGCCTTTCAAGTGCAAGGTTCTGAGTTCAATTTCCAGTAACCACATACCACAATACCGGGCATGGTGATTAATGCTCATCAACAATCAGTACCACACACCACAGTGCTGGGCATGATAGTGCATGCCTGTAATCCCAGCACTCAAGAGGCAGAGGCAGGAGGATTGCTGTGAATTTGAGGCTTGCCCAAGCTACATAATAAGCCCAGGGCCAGTCTGAGCTACAAAGTGAGACACTGTCTCAAAAACCAAAACAAAACAAAACAAGATTTATTAAACTTCTTTACATTTTTCTGTATCATTTCCATTTGTTTCTTCACATTGAGTTATATATGAGCTAGGGTATGCTCTTCTTAGGGTCTCTTCATGTTTTAGTTGACTCTTTAAGGTACGCAAGAATTATCCTATTAAAATTATTAAAGCTCTTCCAAGATAGAAAAGAATACACACCATAGAAGACAAGGACAGAATGTAGAGGAAGACATTCCAGCTACTAAGTCAGGAAATACTGGGGAGAGGAAGGATCCATTTGAGCTTGATCTTGATTTATGAATTTGAGGGACCTGGAGATGAGGAAGAAGGTAGTTGCGGCAGAGAAAACAATGGTGCTGGAGGGACTGCTGAGACACATGGGAAGAAGACAGGTGACCAAGTGCAGTGGGACAAGAGGGTAGATGTTCACCCAGGTGTTCAAGTTCTCTGCTACACCTGTCCAGGGTGCCTCACCTGTTGAACAGGAGGAACTCGGACAGCATGAGGAGCTTCCTAAGGTAGCACTTCTAAGTTCACTCTGGGGACTTAGAGCTCAGCCCCGAGTCCTCCCAGAACCAATCCTGGTGCCAGACAGAAAGAGCAGGAAGGCTTGGAACGCTGGTGCCTGACCTTGGTCTCACCGCAATTCACTCGGACCTGACAGAGTCAAGCGGAGGCAGGAAACGCACTTGGGACACGATGTCCTATCTGTGCCTGTTGCAGTGCCTGCCAGGCACCCAGGGTGGGCTCTGTCTCCAGCTTACTCTGTGACATCAGACAGTCACCTTCTCTCCATGGATCTGAGTTTCTTGATCTCTGTGGTAAAGGAGCTGGTGTAGACGGTCTCTGAGGGCCTGTGTCCACATTGTCAAACTGTGAAGACAGGAGAAATGTGAGGACTGTACTGACAGAGAGTTGTTCTGTCCATGTTCTCAGAGTGCCAAGGGGACTCCGATCCTTAGGCTTCTCAAAGACCCTTATATCCTGGTGGCTGCAGGTAAGCTGACAACGTTCCCCGTCTGGACTAGAAGAGTCTGGACTTTGGGCAGCCACAGTGGCTCACAGAACTGTCCCTCCAGGTTCCATCTGCTTTGCCAACATGGGAGTAGCCATTCTAGAGCCCACGCTGCCCATCTGGATGATGCAGACCATGTGCTCCCCGGAGTGGCAGCTCGGTAAGTAGCCTTGGGCCTCGCCTTGGACTTGGGTCAGAGAGGTGCTGTGGTCCATTTCTTGGGTAATCGAGAAGTATCATGAAGCCCAGGTCATCAGCACGTCCGAGGGAGAATCTGTTTCCCTTGTAGAATTACATTCCGTGTGGGCAGCCCTCCAGAGGAGCAGCCTGAGAAGGGGCAGAGGGAGCAGGTGACAAGAGCTATTCTTAGCTATATGATAAAGTGAGTAAAATTTTCCAATCAAAAGCCTAGGATTTTGTTTCAATTCAGTTAATGAGTGATAAAACTTGTGCAAATCACCTTTCCTGTCTCTGAAATAACATCAGTTTTGGGAAAACAAGGGGGAAGGGATGTAACTAGAAACTTTGTGCTAAGTTTTGGTCTCTGATGAGTTTGGTGAAACAACCAATAAATAGGCAGAAAAGAAGCTGAGCTTGGGCCTGATCCATGCTACTCTGGGTAGCAAAAACAAAACACCCGAGCTTGTCACGCTTTTATTTGGTACCCAGCTTTCATGCTTATAATCCCGGTATTTGGAAGGTGGGGCAGACGCTGGCAGTTATGTAGATGAAATTCCCATAGAGCATACACCATCCTGGTGTAGCCCTGCCCTGGAGCATCACAGCACATGGAACATCAGAGTCCCTGTTGCTACCAGAGGTAAAGACAAGAGTCAAGTCTTCAAGTGTATCAGCAGCCAGGAAAGCTCAACCCAATCACAGTCCGATTGTGCAATTACTTCTCCCAACCAGGATTGGTCCTGGCAATCAGTCACTATCTTATTCAAAGAGAAACTGGAGGAATAAATGATACAGTGTGTAGAGATGCTCTGTACACGCATAATATTGCCATGCACTACCATGGCCATCCATGTTAATTGTAGGAGTCAACAACAGGAGGTGGATCTGCTTTGTCCACAAAGCGTGTGTACCACCATGACCTCCCATACTTGTCCCTTTCCCACTTCCCCTGCCCTTTGGCTGCCCTCCCCCCCAAAAAAAAGGGTTCCTGTGGAAGAACCACTCTAGCGCTCACCTAGGGAAGGTGCTGAGCTCTACATCCCCATAGAAATCTCCATGGCAAAGAGAGCCTTACACCCTCTCTGCTGGATCCTGAGCTTGGAGAAAAAGCTCCAATCCTTTCAGGAAACAAAAGGCCATAGGATGGAGAAGGCTACATGCAATGGCTCAGTCCCTGCAGGAGGAGAAGGCTCATGGAGCCAGAGGGGAAGATGATAAGAATCTGATTCAGCTCAGTATGCACCGAAAAACACCAAATCTAATTTTTAAGGGAACAATAGTAGGCAAAGTTCCCAATTGTACTCCTGGCCCCAAATTGATTTTTTCTGGACTACAACTGCCTCTGGCCTCAGTCATTAGCTGATTTAGGTAGTGTTCAATGCAGATAATGATCCTCTGCCCAAGGCTCTGATCACTGAGGCTCCTGATGCCCATGAGCAGCTGCAGCAAGGCGAGCTCTTCCCCAGCAGCCCTGGTCACCAGTGACTCAGTCATCAGTCACCAGTGTCTTGCACTGCTTTCCTCAGGGGTCTCTGCCCCTGTACCACCTAACATCAAGGCTTTTCCAGTGTTGACCCAAAAGTGACCCCACATTGTTGTAAAGCCTGATTGTGAGCACCAGAGCACAAGTCATAGGAGAAATCTGGGTTCCCCATGAGATTCCAGGTGATGCTCACTGGTAGCCAGCAGCCACACATAGAAAACCACTCACTGCCTGCCTAAGATGGGCTCTCTAGATTGCTGAAGAAGAAATGGCAGCCAGGTTATAGGCGGTGATGTTCGGACTGTGACTCAGCCTGGGCCATGTGGCCCAGCGTGTCCCAAGCTATCACCAAGTGCTGAAAGCCGCAGCTTTGGACATGGACCCACCTGGGTCTGCATCGGGTCCTGGTCGCTTCTCAATTATAAGCTTGGATGAGTGATTTCATCTTGAACTCTACCTGTCTTTGTAAACATAGAGGCATTTTTTCCAAACTGTTTTGTTCTATGCATTTATTCTAAAGAGACTGGCACCATGCATAGAGTAAGGTATATATGCAGTTGATAAGAATTCCTATTAGCTGTTTTCATAATTTTTTGTTTACACCATCTTGATAGTCGCAGCTGTGTGTGCTCTGCCACCCTCAGAGACACACTGGGGACATTAACTATGTGCCACTGGATGTGCAGTCGGGAGTTCACGGTGCTGCTGAAGTGCAAGCAGAAGCCATGTTACAGAGAACAGGCACAGGGATCAAGGGAAATCTCATGGGGAATTTCTGCACCAGTCACAGCTACACTGAGGAGATGTTTCTAGGCCAGCAAGCTGCCTGGAGAGGCCCATTTCCTCAGATCAGATGAACAGTCCAGTAGTCATGAGCTCTATGCTCTTCCAAACCAATTACTCATAAGCAAACAGATACACTTTGAAACAGATTGCCACCCCCGGGGCAGATAGACTAGACAAATACACCGAGCTATGCTTCACTTCTGCACCATAAGAGAGAATATTAAAAGCAAACAAGGCATCAGCCAGACCCTGGTGAGCTGTTGACTTTGGATTCGGTGGTGATGGTCATGATGTTTTCTGCTGGGTTCTATTGTTTCCTTTGTATCTTGAGAAGTGTAGCAAGGGCTGCCAGGAACCAGGGAAATTCACGCTGCTAACTGCAAACAGGTCTTCAGAGCATCACACAGGAAGCCAGAGAGTGATCCAGGGGCCCAGCCCTGGACCATTTCACTTTCAGCAAAACTCAGAGATGCACGCCACTTGAACCATTCGGTGGGCAGCTCCCTCTCATCAAGCTCTGCTCTGAAGCGTCTGATCATTCGCAGTGTGTATCACCACACTGCAGACGAAGTCTCTCACATATGAACCTTTGTAGAACACATTCAAACCATAGAAATCTTATTTCAGAGATTTCTTAACTTCCCACCCGAACCCAGTTTCCCACTGTTCTTCCAGTCCTGGGCCTTGCAGAACTCTTTGTCACTGGCAATGGCCTCTGTGTCCTCACTCTCCTCTCTGGACACCTCTTCATCTTCACAGCCTCAAAACACTGCTTCCCTGCAGGCCTCTTGACGGAAGTCCACGTGTCCCTGGGGCCTTGCTCTCCTTTCCTACTCTCAAACTATTTCTTCCCTGTCCTTCAAAGACTCTGTCACCATTGGAGACCGTGTTACAGGGTACTGCTGCCCCATCAGTCCTTACTGCAATTGTTTACCGAGCCCTCAGTGACCCTTCCTCATTCATCCATGCCTTTACCACTTTGATCACTGTTTTCAGGGGTGATGGCATCCAGCTGAACAACCCTCAAACCTTTTCTTTTCCTTAACTGACTCTTTCACAGTGATTATTTCACTATCTAGTTTAACCAGTCAGTCCTACCTCTATTCTTAGCTCTTACATCTCTGTCAGTTGCACCGCCTCTGAAATCTCAATTCCTGGCAGCCTGTTACTACCTTACATGCATCTTGGCTCAATGTTCTAACATCCTATGTTGATTCTGGTCACACCAAGACCTGCCATCCACTGCCCTCGGGTCTTTCCCTATTTCCTCTACTGCTCACATGCTCCTGTCTCTCCTCAGCTCAGAGTCCACACCTCCTCACTAAGGTCACACTCCCACCCAGAAACTCTCTCTTCTGAGCTAGTCACCTGGCAAAGTGCTGACCCTTGCTAAGCCTGTCTCATTGTTGCTCCTTGTTTGAACTTATGAGGGGTACACTGATGGGTGGAACACTGGAATGACACAGCCAGATGACTGGTCTCAGCTTGTATCCATGGCCACAAAGCTGAAGTGGGTTTCCTTGCTGTCTGATAATCTTTCTGGTCACATGTTCCCTTCCACTTTCCAAAATGACGATTTTCTATCTTTCTGTTCAGACTTCTTGATGATTCCTGCTTCCTAACTTTCACTATCCTCTGCTATGTGCTCTGCCTCCCAGTCAGGGTGAGAAGGGAACTCATATCTGTCACTAACTGTACCCACCTCCCTGCACTACCACCCACATTTGTGCCTCCTTAACATGGTGGACACAGCCACCCACTGCTTTGTGTTGGGTTCTGTCACCAATCACCCACCACACTGGCTGCTCCTCACCACCTTTGCTAACTTTTCTTCCTTTGCTAATTTTTGTGACAGAGTCCTGCCGGGGCTCAGATCTTGTATGTCTCTTCTTTATCTGACCTTTGTAGGTAGTGCCAGCCATCCCATGGCTTTAAGAATCACATATAAATCACTGGGTCCCAACCTTACACCCATGTTTATGACCACGCTTTGGAGGTCCAGGCTTGTGTACCTCACTGCTTGCATCTGTACTTGTGTATCTAATAGGTGTTTCAAACCTTTCATATTCTCCCTCAAGTTTTCCCTCCTCCACCGAGGTCATTAGCAGAGGAAGAGAAGCACAGGTAAATAGCGAGATGAGAATTTTATTTTCAAAGTGGCATGGCTTTTGTGTTCTCATGCTGACAGCTCAGGAGAGCCACTGGTCAGAAAGGCTAAGTGGGAACCATAGTCACGTTAGCTGTGTTCAGGCTGAACAACCCTGATCTCAGGGAAAGCAGTTCTGTGGCCTTTGTTCCTCTGTTCCAATGGGTTCTAGGACTCTACTCTGCATTCTCAAGGATCTCTCAGCCACAAAGCAGTGTGGTTGGGGACTTCGATGTCTCCTAAGAGACAGGTGTTTCCGAGTCAACTGGATGAGCCCTAAGGTGAGCATCTCTGTCCTTCCACAGGTCTAGCTTTCTTGCCTGCCAGTGTGTCCTACCTCATTGGCACCAACCTCTTTGGTGTTCTGGCCAACAAGATGGGTCGGTACGTAGTTGGGGGATTCTGGGAAGAACAAGAAGGATACAGGATGGAGAAGCCCTGCACTTAGGACAACAAACAGCTTCTCTGGGACTGGAAGTTTTGGATAAACTGAGTGGTGAAAACTGCCCACCAGGAGGAAGGATAGTGGGCACCTGATGAGGGGGATATGGTGGAAGGATGGTCGTGGGCTGAATGCTGGGGAATAGGCCGTGGATATGTGAGGGGCACTTTTTGCTGTCCAGCTCTTTGCTGTCTAGTTGGAGAGCTAAGAGAGCACCCAGAGAAAACCCCTGCGAGAGCAGCATGTCACTTGGGGCAGCTGCTGTGAAACCATGTTCCATGGGAGAGGGCTTGACAGAGCAGCCCCAGAAATTACCATAGGGGTAGGTCCAGGGGTGATTCTTCCAGATTCTATTTGTCTATCACGATGAAGACAACTCCAGCTTTAGTTTTAGTTTAGTTTAGTTTTAGTTTCTGAACCCTTTGGATTTCAGAATAGAGAATTTTATGGTCACTGCCAAAGGAAAGTAGGGATGATTGGAAATTTGAAAATTTTAGTTTGGTTTTTATTTTTTTTAAGGTTTTTTGAGACAAGGTCTCGCTTTGTGGTTCAAGGTGGCCCTGAGCTCAGCCTCAAACTCACATCACAGCAATCCTCCTGCCTCTGCCTCCCGAGTGCTGGGATTACAGGCGTGAGCCACCACGCCCGGCACTGTGGTATGTGGTACTGGTTGCTGCTGGGATGAGTCTCCACACCCAGTATTGTTATGTGGTTACTGGGGATCGAACCCGGGTCCTTGAGCTTGCAAGACAGGAGCCGGAACCACTGAGCTATATCCCCAGCCCTTAGTTTGGTTTTTAAGTTAGACATCCAAAATCAAAAATATAAATGGGTAGGTGGAGACTGGGAAATGATACAAATCAAGTTCGAGGGCTGCCCTCGAGGGTGCTTCAGAGTCAACAAATTGCTCTTCTAAGAGAAGTAAAAATACATCCCACCACACCGTCCCGGCCTCTGCTACAGAAATGGTGAAAGATGAGAACAAGGGGAGGAAAGGAAAGATCTGGGCACACGCGGGTCCTGTGAGATGCACTTGTCCTTTCGTGGGCTCCAGGGCCATTGGAGTTGGGGGTATGTGGGACTGGTCAGTGTGGCGCACTTGGGATAGTGGAGAGGGGCCATCTCTCCCCTGACTTGCCAGTGATGCCTGTTACCTTCCAGATGGCTGTGCTCCCTCATTGGGATGGTGGTGGTTGGCACCAGCTTGCTCTGTGTAAGTATAATGAGATGAGGAGAGAAACAGCCAGACAGATATTAAAAGACCTCTCTCTTCCAAATAAGCAGTGCTGCAAAAAACTGTTTCTGGGAGGGAAGGAACCACACCTGAGGAGATGCCGCCAGTCAGAGTGGTGCGCCATCGTGACGAGGTGGGGAGGGGAGGGCGAGGACAGTGATGGGGGCGGGGGTTGGAGGCAGAGGTCTGAGGCTGGGTGTGCAGGACACACAGTGAGACATGACAGCAGCCACCTCTGCAGCCAGCTGACTGGTGCATTTCATGGCTTCATTTGCTTATCCACTCCGACGGGTCCCTATAAGTCACCAGTGAGCCACCAGCTGTGCTTCGGTGTCTGGCATCATAATATTTGGCAGAAGGAGAGAGAGGGCTTTGCTATTTGCGAGAGCATCTTTCAGGCTCTGCAGCCTTTGATTCCTCTTGTCCCCGGTGTAGGTCATCAGCATGCAGGCCTCAGGCTGGGGAGGGAGGAGAACGGATATGCAAAGCCCTGAGCACTTGCTCAGCATGGCTGGAGTTCAGGGTCCACCCCAGCCTGCCACTTGCCCTCCGTGAGCTGCCTCCGTCTCCTCTCTGCTTGGCACCCTCAGTACCCTCACCCGAGGGGAGAGGATTCTGCTAGCAGAATGGTTCCGGTAACTCACACAGTGCAGCACGACAGGTGACACTTGGTGGCCCTCAGTGAGTCTGAAGACAAACAGAAAGCCCTCTTGGCATCACCTTAATGTCTCCATCAGCCAGCAATGTTGAAACAGTGTGCTACCCCCCAAGAACTGAGTGCGTCAGGGTCGTGGGCTTGCCTGACAGCTATCCAGAAGGAAAGGGTGGGCTTGCACAATCGGAAGGACCACTCTTTAGGTTGCAAGTGAATAAGAGCTGCCCATCTTGTGGATGTGGCACTGAAGCCAGGCCACTGCCCCTTGAGGGCAAATGGCTGTTGAGCTCTTCTGTCTTTTTGCTCCAATGGCTACTAAGTTAGGGATTTAAATAAAGCCTTTGGTGATGTCATTAATGAAAAGAGGGTCAGATCCATTCATTATAGAACGATGGAGGGTTGTCTGAGTGGAGAACTTGAGAGGCCGAGGAGGAAGAGTGTGTGAACCGAACGCCCCTGGAGCAGTGTAGTACAGCCAAGCCTGACGTCCAAACTTGATCTTGCCACGTATTAGCTCTGTAACTTTGGAGGGGCATTTAATGCAACTGACACAGCCCTGCCTTCCCGTCTTCACAGGCAGGTACGGTTCTTCTCTGTGAGGAGGTTGAGTTCAGTGTGGCCTTCAGCACACGCTGCACACAGGCCTCCTCGTGTAGCCCCGCCCCCGCCCGCCCAGCCAGGGCCCTGAGAAGCTCTCCCCCTTCCTCTCGCAGGTCCCACTGGCTCGAAATATTTTTGGTCTCATTGGCCCCAACGCTGGTCTTGGTTTTGCCATAGGTAAGAAGCACCCTCAGAAGCAGCAGGAAGCCCTTGAATGTGGGTGTTGGTCAGATGCCTTTCTGCTTTCCTTTCTCCTCAGAAGAGGGTGTAAAAGAAAGCAGAGGAGGATAGCAAGCCAAGGGAACAGATGAAATGGGGGAGAAGAGGAGGCCAGGGCTGTGGGTGGAGCTGACTGAGTGTCTGGTGCGCTCTGTCCTCAGGCATGGTGGACTCCTCTCTGATGCCCATCATGGGACACCTGGTGGACCTGCGGCACACGTCGGTGTACGGGAGTGTTTACGCTATTGCAGATGTGGCTTTTTGTGTGGGTTTTGCTATCGGTATGTTGGCTGCGGGAGAAGGGAGTCCCACACCTGGGTCTATGTACTGTTGACCAGCTGGAGGTGTAGCCAGACGGCTGATCATCCACGGGTCTGAAGATATGTGACCTGTGACACCTGTGAGTCACCCTGTCCCCTAGTGCAGGGTCTGATGGGTGATGGAGTCTCATTGTACATTTGTTTTATTCTTCACAGGCCCGTCCACCGGGGGTGCCATTGTGCGGGCCATTGGTTTCCCGGGGCTCATGGTCATCATTGGGGTCCTGAACATTGTCTATGCCCCTCTCTGCTGCTTCCTGCGGAGCCCCCCAGCTAAGGAGGAGAAGCTTGTAAGGAGCTCCAGTGGCTTTACAGAATCACATGCCTGTTTCTTTCATATGTTTCAACCTGCTTTTCTTATGCTGATTTCCTCCCTCTGTTGATCATCTCTCTGACTGGCCACATTTTCTGATTCCTTTTTCATATTTATTTCCTGTTGTGCCCTTACTTATTTAATCATCTCAAAACAACTGCCTCCTCTTTTTTTTAAAAAAAAAATTTAAGACAAGGTCTTGCTTTTTTAGTGCAGCCTGGACTTAAACTCACTTATGTAGCCCAGGCTAGCGTTGAATTCTCAGTGGTCCTCCTGCCTCAGCCTCCCAAGTGCTGAGATTACAGGTGTGCACTACCATGTGATTTTAAGAAGGAAAATGAAGCCGGGCATAGTGGTGCACACTTGTGTAATCTCAGCACTCTGGGAGGCTGAAGAAGGAGGATTCGAAGTTCAAGGTCAAACTAGGCAATTTATCAATTTGCAAAACTCTGTTTCCAAAAATCTAAAACAAACCAAAACAAAAGCTAAAATAGGATTGTAGATGTAGCTCAGCAGGAAGGTCCTGTATTCAGTCCCCAGTATGGGAAAAAAAAAAAAAAAAGTAAAAGAAAAAAGAAGGAGAAAGAGAAGAGGAAGAAAAAAAGCAGTTCTTCTGTATTTACTATAGTTATTGCCCTTATAATTACAGTGTAAATTAACAACTTATTTCCCTCATAAATGGGCAGAATTCCACGGAGCACATTCATTCATTCATCTGAATCTACCATTAACCGCTTTTCCCCCCTTTGTTTTGGAGCCAGGATCTCCCTATACAGATCAGGCTGGCCTTGAACTCACATTATATAGCTCAGACTGGCCTTGAACTCGGAGTAATCCTCATGCTTCAGTCTCCTGAGTGCACCACCACACACAGTCTGCCATTCTCTTTACTGAGCCTCACTCTCTCTCTCTCTCTCTCTCTCTCTCTCACTGGCCCATCTCTTTAAGTAAAAAGCTGAGAGAAAAGCTCTCCTGCATATGATTTTAGCTAACAGGGTATTTCCCCTTTACTCCATCATTCAACCCCGAGGGTTTGATGTTTGGGGCTGCCTGGGGATGAGGTGTGATAGGTTGCGGTTGGTTGAGCAGTTGAAAGAAATCAAAGAAGGTCTGATAAAGCATTGTTATTTCCGGGCAGCTTTCTGCTGGGTCTTGCACTATCAATGGGATTGAGTTAAAAGCCGATTAGAGGATCATCCCTTCAAGGAAGGCTTACCCAGGGATCTTGGGGGGCTCAGGCACAAAAGCGGGGCAGAAAATGAAGCTCTGCAGTTAGTCTCTATTGCATCTTGAGTCTTTCTGCACAGCCTGAGCCTTGGATGAGCAGTGAGGGCAGGGATGGAGAGATGGTCAGATACGCGCAGGGGTTCCTCTTCTCACCCTCCCTGCAGGCTATTCTGAGCCAGGACTGCCCCATGGAGACCCGGACCTACACAGCCCAGAAGCCCACCAGGAACTTTCCCCTGGGGAAGAACAGTGACGAGGACCCTGACAGCGAGGAGTAGCTGCAGAAGGCGACCCCCTCAGCTGGTTGCCCTGAACCTGCGAGCTGGGACTTCAGGGGCTTCCAGTTCCCCCAAGCAGCTCCTGGTGCGCAGCTCCTGGTGCGCAGCTCCAGGGAGTCCCCCTTGCTGCCCTGTCCAGCCTGTCTTGTCTCCTCCCCTCCCAGGGGTGCCGTCCTACCCTCGGCAGGCCCGGCCTGTAGTCTGCTCAGCTGCGTAACCCCAGCTCTCCCTGGAAGCTTCTCTTTCGGGAGGGCAGAGAGCTGGCTCCTCCCTGGCTGTACTGGGCTGATTAAACTGTAGTCGTGATGAGCTCTTCTCTGCGAGGGAGGGTGACTCACTTTCTGGAGGCAGCAGCGAGTAAACAGGGCGCCCCTGAAAGCCGGGGTGGGGCGGGCAGGCGGGCATCTCAGGCCTTGCTTCCTTTGCTTTCTGATTTTCCTGGCACATGCCCAGCGCAGTGCGAGAGAGCTGGGTCGCCTGCCCCGTGGCGCACTGCTTCCCACATTTTCCTGGCTGAGTGGAACAGGTGGCCTCACATTGTACAGCTGCTGACAGAGATGGTGTTTTTCTTATTAAAATAAACAGGTTGGTTCTTCTGCAGCTAACCTGCATACTGTTTCTCCAGTGACTACCCAGGATAAGCAAAGTGTTTCCTGAGTTTCTTCATTACCCAATGGAAGAGAAAGCAGCGCGTTTCTCTTTCCCTTGAGTCAGGACACCCTCATATTTTCCCATATATCTTTCCTGAATTTCTCAGACTATTAGAAATAAAAGCACATGAAGGAGAGGCTGAGGCAGGAGGATTGCAAATCCAAGCCTAGACAATTTAGTGACGTAGCCAGACCCCAGCTCAAAAGAAAAAATAAAAATCTGTACAAAGACCTGAGGTTCACTTGCTCCCAAAGGAATTCTAATGGACCCAAGATGTCATGGGAAAAAGGGAAAAGAAACTGCAGTCAAATCTCTGCCAGAGCAGATTTCCTAACACAAACAGTATAAGGAGCCATTGTTCACACGTTAATGATGTAAGTTCTTACCTAATTCAGACAAGGAAACCAAACGCTGCTCTGTAGCGAAAGAGTGGGAGGGCAAATACTGCAGCGGTCATAGTTCGGTGACATTTTGCTACAATTTTTTAAGTTACTGGGTGTTGAGGTCTCAAAGAGATGGGCGATGTGGCAGGCACTATAGGTGGCATCCTGTCTATCTAGGCAAAGTGGAGACACACACGTAAGGAGCAATACTGCAGGGTAGGCTAGCTGTACACTCAGGTGCCTGCAGGCTAAAGGGATGCTGAGTGGAGGGGACATAATGGGGGACGCAAGACAGGAACACTCACAGATGCTTATCAAATAGGGCTGTTAGAATACCTGACTTGACACTGGCTTTGCAAGAGTTTGAAGGACACCAGTCCCAAGTGCCCTGGACATTCAGGCTGAACCTCTTTTGAATCTATATGACTCAGACAGGGTAACTCTGATTGGTGGATGTGTTGTTAGGGGTTGAGCATTAACGCCGTCCCTAGGTTCGCAAGATGAGATGCATTACACTGCTGCTTAGTTGAGATGATACGTATCCTGAGTTATGAAGGAGCCAGAGGTAAAACTGCATGCCTGTTCAAATGTATGAGCTGTAACACAGTACAGGTGGATCAGGCAGCTGCTGGACTCTGAGGGGTTGGGTGGTGGTGGTGCTAGACTTGGTCTCATGGTCAGCACATTACAGAAACTGCTAACACATTGGGAACTTGTCCCTGACTTGTCAGTTAATGTGGAGTCACACGAAGACATGGATGAAGAAAAGGGTAGTGGATGTACAAAAGACTTTTGAAATACCTGCAGGTGAGTTGATCCTCAAAACCCCAGAGTGAGTCAGGCCCTCATGTTGGAGCTGCAGATTGGAAGGAACATGAGCGTGGCCTATGCATGGGAGTGCAGAGAAAGGAGAAACCCACAAAGATGGAACATTAGTCTTTATTAGCAGCCTGAGAAGGGGTATGGAGAAGATGATGTGGGATCAACTTCCCACACTGGCAGATTGCAAATGAAAACTCCAACCCAGCAAACCTGAGCCCACAGACATTCGCTCTGAAAGCAGTGTGTAAGGGCAGGTGTGGGACACCCAAGACGTGCCTGCAGAAAGGCAAAGGGCACATTCATGCGGTCATGGGCTCTGCATTTCCAGCTTCAAAGCAGCAAAGAAGACAGTGGAATTTTAAACAGCCAGGAAAGCACCAGGCCTTCTCCAAGTGTTGCAAACAAACCAGAAGTCACCCTCTCCCCCAAGCGCAGCGTATGCGGCTTCCACATTTGGGTCAGAAGCCAAGCCACCATGTCATGTGACATGTGACAGGGCAGTGACTGAGGAGCTGAGACGGTCAGAGAAGACAGCTCCGATGACAGAGGGTAGCAAGGAGAGGTCTGAGGGTGGGGGAGGGCAGGACAAGTCTCAAGGGCTCAAGGCAGGCAACGAGGTTGAGAAGGGCAGGCTGCAGAGTCACCACTGCTCCCAGGGCTGAGATTCCAGTGGCTGTTTGAAAACATCTTTGTTCTCATCTCACTTAAGGAGTTGACTGCCCCGAGAGGAAGCCCAGGGAGAGTGAGAGATGCTCCAAGAAGATAGCACTGTTTGGGAGCCCCTGTCGTGCTTGCTCAAGGGGTCCTGAGGCGGAAGTGAAGAAAGCCTGAGGCAGCCCTCCTGTGTCAGTCTGGGGTGTACCCGGATGTCCCGGATATGCCCAGAGGGGATGTGGCAAAGAGTCTCTGTGATCCCGAGCTCATGAGGCTGAGCTTCCTGGCAGTGCCCTGGGCCCACATGGGCTGCACAGTTGATCATAGACTAAAGCCTGTTACCAGGGCACAGCATTTTCTCAGGACTTCAGAAGGCTGGATAGTGACTCAACTGGGAGACTAAATTTAAACAGAAGTGACAAAGGGTCTGTTTCAATTGATTATGTCATGGTGGTCCTTTAAGACCGTAATGAAACTGCAAGATTTGGATTGCCTGGTGACATTGGAGCTGTGCTGACATCCAATGGCAACACGTTACGGATATGTCTGAGGGACACTGGTGCCATCAGACCTCTTGTCCAGCCAGTGATATGAAAGTAGAACACACAGTGCATAAGACCTGATTATGACAATAAGTGACCATATTACTGGTCTATCTGCCGTACCCCACTTTTTCTCATTATTTTAGAGTGCTTTTGCTACTGATATATTAAGTTTTAGAAAAGTAAATCATAAAACAGCCTCCAGCAGGCCCCTCTGGAGGACTGCTGGAGAACACAGCCACTGTCGTTACAGGAGCAAGTCATTCCCAGGCTCTTGGCCCCGGAAGACTTTCCAGTGGGCTAAAGGTGGAGATTGAATGTAGTGACACTGACGGTCCTAATCCTCTGTAGGCCAGTGTTAGTGTTGTGTGTGAGTGCTTTAATATTTAGTTTAAAAGTTTAAAAAGTAAAACAAGTATAACATTAAAGTTTAATGAAAGGAAAAAATGTACACAATGAGGATATA
This sequence comes from Petromus typicus, assembly GCA_004026965.1. Lineage (NCBI taxonomy): Eukaryota > Metazoa > Chordata > Mammalia > Rodentia > Petromuridae > Petromus > Petromus typicus. Next base: position 18,256 of record PVIR01022136.1, read on the forward strand.
AAAATATTTTCATACAGCTGTACAATGTGTTTATGTTTTAGCCGTGTATTATTATAAGTCAAAAAGTTTAAAAAATTAATCTTTCATGCCTTGTGTTTACAGTGCTCTACACTTGCCATGCCATAGTCCCCCGCTCTTAAACAATGCGAGACTGTGGATAAAAATGCACTTGGGGGTGTCACAAAAATCCCAGCAGTCTCCTGTGTCATCCTTCCTCACTTCATATTCCTGTCCTTCACTTTCTTGTTTTATTGTTTTTTAAATTGATATTGCTTAACATCTGCTCAGCACTTTTTTAGGGGGCATTACCAAGGATCAAACTCAGGCCCTTTTGCTTGTGAAGCAGTAGCCACACCGCTGAGCTACACCCCGGCCCTACTCAGCGCCTTCTTGACCTGGCAGATTCTGACATCATCCACTGTCTTCCTTTAAGGACACACGGGGTGAGTGTTTCTGCCATCCGGCCCCAACGTGGCCCGTCCCAATGCACTACATTAACAGGAAAGGTTCTCCTAAGGCGTGGCAGGGTAGAGTTAGAGATTCCAGATCGCGCTCCTGCCCTCGGTTTCAAATATCCCCCTCCCACCTCAACATTTCTTGTCCTCTTTTCTCTTCTCTTCCCCTTTTGTTTAGAACTGCATATGGTACAGTGGGAAAGTGCATGAGTTTTAAGTATGTGTGTGATAAATTTATGTGTATCGTGATCACTAGAGGCACAATGTACAAGCTCCCAAGCACTCTCAGAGAGATTCCTGTGTTCCTCCACCAGCTTCCAGAGGCAACTGCCTTCTGGTCTTAGCAGTTAATCTTCCTATTCTCTAACATATGTTCTATGTATTTATTGTGTTTTTAGTTTTTTTCTGGTACCAGGAATGGAACGGAGGGCCTACTTAGAGCTTCATATTTCTCATCAGGATGTTATAATCTTTTTTCTCAGCTTTGTTTCTGAAAGGAAAACCTACAAGGACATCTCACGTCATATGCCCCCCAGGGAGGAATCGAGGCCCCAGTTTGTAGATGAAGAAGCTGCGCCTGGCAGTGTCAGTGATTCCATTACACCGTCCCGGTCTCTTGGAAGGAAGCAGGGCCTCGACTTAACTCAGGTTGTCCTGACTCTGTGGTCTGAGCTCTTTGCTTTTTAAAACAATGTCTCAGTGCACGTTTTCTGCTCAGAGCAGCACTGAACATCACATTATCCCCCCTTCAGTGGATTACTAACAGGCTTTTAACAGGCATATTTCAGAAGACGTTTATATCACTTTCATCCGTGCCCACCGGGCTTCTCTTTCCTCCTCAGCCACATGCCAGATTCTGTCTCAACTCCTATGAAATTAGCCCCTGATTTCCACTTGCACAACCTGGAGCGTAGGTCAATTTCCACTCCTTCCGGAAGGGGGCAGTAGAACTCACACTGACTTGCTTAGATACTGAACTATGAAGTGGAAAGGCTTTGAGACTTGAAAACCGGGCTGTGGATTTACTGGGGGATTGTATACATACTGCTGCTTATAAGCCTCACACATACTTACAGATTTTCAGTAATTTTTTTTTTTTTTTGCTGTACTTTGTATTCTGTGTCTGGATCTTGATCTTTTAAAAAAAATTGCAACCTGTAGAAGCCTCAGGGCAGGAAGCTGTGCTTCTACCTGCTCTCTGAGTGGATGGTCAGAACTGTTTTTTCCCCAGAAGATGGCCAACACAAATAAGGAGCCATCTACATACATTGAGGACTTACCTTGAAGTGACAGGGGCCGGCTGAGTTCACTACCACATGGCCTGACACCTGCTTAGTTCTGATTAAGACCCTAAGGGGATTTTTAAGGAAAATGAAAAACTCAAAATAATAATAGCAAACATTTTCTGTGCCATGTGGCTTTCAGGCACCCATAGAAGCAGTTAGGGTTCACACTCTGGTGTGTGGAGAGCTCCAGACCTTGGCCAGAGAGTTCTGAGCAGGTTGGGACCATCTCCCGGAACCAGTGAGCCCCACAGAGGCCGAACTCTGCATCTCCAGACCTGACGTCAAAGCCAGCTTCGTGGCTCTCAGGCTCAGGATGAAGAACCTCTCTCCTGCTGTGTGACATCTCTGCCTGCTTGAAGTAACACTGTGGTACCACAGAGACCCCTGGTCATTGTCCTGGGATCCTGGCTCAGAATTCCAGGCCCTTGGGGTTTCCAGGAAGACCAAGCTTTGGTTAGAAACTGGGGCTTCCAGGGCCGTGGAATTAGCTCAGTGGTTGTGGAGCCTGTCTTGCAAGCTCAAGGACCCGGGTTCAATCCCCGGAAACCACATACCATACTGGGTGTGGAGACTCACGCCCAGCAGCAACCAGTACCACATACCACAGTGTCCGGTGTGGTGGCTCACGCCTGTAATTCCAGCACTCGGGAGGCAGAGGCAGGAGGATAGCTGTGATGTGAGTTTGAGGCTGAGCTCAGGGCCAGCCTGAACCACAAAGTGAGACCCTGTCTCAAAAAAACCAAAAAAAAAAAAAAAAAAAAGAAACTGGGGCTTCCAGCTCTTCACAAGGGGTGGTTTCTGAGCTGCTTGCTTTATGATAGGCCAGCAGAGGTGAAGTATCTTCTAGGTATCCTACTTTCTTCTTCTGAGCATCTGCCCAGAAAAATGCTGAGCAACTAAACTCAGATTATCCGAGTCACCCTGTGGAATGTTTTAGGAGCTGTGACTTGCAGATCTGTTGCTTCTTGTTTTTGAAATATTTTGAATATTGGGATTTTTCATGCGACTCTTCAGATTAGTTCTCAACAGTCAAAGGGAGGCAGGGCTTTGGTTTATATCACATCAGAGGAAACTCGTGAGCCCACTATATTATGAAGCTTTGGTCTCAGCAAAGAAGCGAATAGCATGTCTAAAAGGCTGCGAGAAGAGGGAATACGAACTCCATGTCCTGAAGGAGCCAGGTACCAGCAGAGTTTTCCTTGGCAGTGATTCAATTGACCAAAAAAAAAATCTGCATTTGAATAAAAGCTTCACTGAATAGCACTATTTATGACATACACTCATAACTGTAACCTGTAAATCTTATATTCAGGGTTGTCTTACGCCGGGAGATTTACAGCCTTTTGTCCACAGCTTTAGAAAGCTTAATTTTCACTGTTGGTCAGTTGGGGGTGGTGTTCACAGCAGGGCACAGGAAGCTGTCAGAAGATTTGAGAGTCAGAGCTTGGTTAAGAACACTGGGCATGCTTTGTGGATTATTCTGGCACCCTGATTTCCCAAGGCAACTGCAGCACAGTGGCTGCAGGTGGATTGCTTGAGACAGGAAGATTGTCCTGGATTATCTGGGGTAGGTTTAATATAAAGAAACAGATTCTTCATTGGACCACACCATCAAAGGCACGGTGTGGATGCTCTGTCTTTGTCCTGTTTCTGACTGTGAGACTCTGAGTGTTGGCCCTGCCTGTCCCAGAATCTCTGCAAGCCACAGACAAGAGGAGATTGTGCAAAGGGACAAATCGGAGAAGTGTCACAAAGTAGGAGTGTCTCTGGTGGGATGGATGGTCAAAGCCTGAACAAGTCCATGGTTGTAGAAGGGAGTAGAGATTTGGAATAAGAAGAGGCTTGAAGCACCTTGGAGAGTGTTGGCTTCTAGCTACGGAGAAGTGAGGAGAGGAGCACCAGAGGATGGAGGTGTCTTACTGAGATGTAAAGTTTCCTAGGAATCCTCCAGAATCTCCCTCAGGAGAAGAGTGGCTCATCTGGGGCAGAGCTTGTTGGGAGGAGAACACTTCCGAGCAGGGGAGAAAAACCGGAAGAGTTTGTCTGACGAGGTGTCCTGGATGCAGAGACTTTAGGTCTTCACTGCTTCCAAGAGGGGATTCCAGGGAGGGGACTTAATGCAACTGCGTTCCTTCCCTGTGTGTGTGTGTGTGTGTGTGTGTGTGTGTGTGTGCATATGTGTGTATGTGTGTGTGTGTCCCCGTGTGTGTGTGTATGTGTTTCTGTGTGTGTGTGTGAGTGTGTGTATGTGCATGTGTGCGTGTGTGTGTGCATGCGTGTGTGTGTGTGTGTGTGTGTGTGTGTGTGTGTGTGTAGAGGGTGGCAGGGACCAGGCAAGACCAGAGGGGTTTTGATTCTAAAGCAGCATCCCAGGCCTTAGTGTGTCAAGGTGTTAGCCTGCAACCCAGCAGCCCAGAGGCCCCAACCTGTGGATATAACTCGCTATGTAGCAACAGAGATGCTGCAGGTGGATTGCTGGAGACAAGAAGATTGTCCTGGGTTATCTGGGGTAGGTTTAATATAAAAAAAACAAATTCTTCACAGAGAAGAACTGGTCTCAGGGAGGTCATAGTCAGAGCAAGATGTGACCATGAAAGCGAAAGGCAGAAAGAGTCGGAGGATGGAGGGCTGTGAACATGAGGTGTCGCTGGTCCCTGGCGATCTAAAGCAGCAATAGATCCCCAGAAACTGCAGCCCGCAGAGCGCATCCCTGCTTTGGACCCACTGAATTTCTGGCCCCTCAAGCACTGAAATAACAAACGATGACATCGCTCCATGTTATTGAGTCAGTGGTGATTTATTATAGCTGCAACAAAAAGTAACAGACAGCTGGGGGTGTAGCTCCAGGAGAGAAAGGAAGGAGGGCGGGGAAGGGGGAAAATAAATTTTAAAAACAAAGAAAGGAGGCAAGGGGAGAGAAGTTGGTAGTTTCTCCTTGACTCTACGAAGAGCCACCAGGTGGCGTCTTCTCCACACCATTGAGCTTCAGTTGCGTTCCTCAGACACTGGCCAGCCTTTTCCGTTTCTGGGAGCTTTCTCCAAGCGGAGAAATGACATTCTACACATTTTGGTTACTTTTCCATCCTCTTTAGTTTGGACCACACAAGTCACCCCAACGCCCCGTGCAGCCCTTTCACTGCCAGGCAGTGGTTTGTCTCTTGCAGCGTCTCACCTCCCCCGGCCCCCCAAGACCTCCGCTGAGGGCTAAGCTACCACCAGCTTCTACCCTGTAACCCCACCGGGTTGTCATCTCAGGTCAGCCAGGCGGCTGCTGTGTGCTGCCGTGGTCGGCGCCTCTGCTCCTCCTCTGTCCGCCCATCGCTCATCTTCTTCCCAGTCCTGCCCGAGAGTCCGTGAAAGGACCGTGTCCACCACGAGCGGGTTCACTCGTTGCTTTCCGTGGTCAGCATTATCGCGTGCTAAGCTCCTCTGATGTACCGGTTTCTGCACTAGAAAAACAAAATCGGATCAAATCTGGCTCCTAGCTACCCCGCAGCTCAATATGCAAGAGGAGCACTGTTATAGGAGTGAAATGCCATGGGAACACGGAGGAGGCCTGCCCTCCCCCACTCTGTGACTCCACCGAAGTGTATGCGGAAGAAGACAAACTGCCTGGAGGACAGGTCTGACCTGGAGGTCCAGGTAGCTATGCTCTGCAAAGGGGAGTTAGGTATGGAAGACAAGGAGGGCCCTCGGGTCAGTGAACGGACCGGCAGGGGCATGCACAAGGCTGACGAGGCTGCAGGCTGTCTTGGCCATGGGCTGTACATTCTTTATGAAGAGGTTTCATACACTTTTGTGAACTCCAACCCAGGGAGCTCAGACAGTAATTTCTAGTCAATCGGGATTATATTTGACCCTCTGTATCCATGGGGTCCTCACCTGCCCATTTAACCAACAGCAGAGAGTGTGGGATATAGTCAGGTCTGTGATGGGTGCTTCAGAGTTGAACATGTGCAGGGTTTTTCTTGTCAAGGTTCCCTAAACAATACAGTATGACAACTGTTCACACGGCATTTACGTTGTGTCGGGTACTCTCAGACACCCAAGAGAGGCGATGTAAAGTCCACGGGAGAGTGTGTGTAGGCTACATGCCAGTGTTAAATGCATTTCATAGAAAGGACTTGGTCTCTGGAGATGTTGGTATCTGAAGGGTATCTTGGAACCAGTCATCCAGGATTGTAGTTGAAAGTGTTAGTCATGTCTTATTGCTGCTTTGTTTGTACATTTAAAGATCTCATTCACAGCTGTGTGGAAGTTGGGCTGAGGTGGGGAAGTGTGGTGAACAGGAGACCAGCTAGGAGTGGCCTGAGATGAATGACCTCTCTGGGACACAAGTGCAGAAGGCGACGCAAATGAAAGAAAGCAGAAGGGACGAGACTTTGTAAAAATGTAAAGGTAGAATTGAAGGAAGTGTCAGCACACAGTTTGCTCCTCTCCCCCTGCAGGTGGTTTTTATGGTGATGCCTTTGGTCATCAGGGAGATGAAGAGGGAAGAGCAGAGAGGACTTAAATGGAGACCAGTGTCATGTGTAGACAAAAAAGATGGAGAAATATGCAAAGCAGCAAAAAATAAATCAGGAAAGGCTGGAGTTTGTCAGAAGGTGTGAAAAAACACAGTTCAAGGAATGAAGATCAGTAAAACTGAACCTGCAAAAAGGTCAAGAAGAGAGAAGACAGGAAGATATGTGACCCGTGAGAACTGGGAGTCACTGAGCAGCTCACAAAGTCTGATTTACAACAGGAACTGGCTACAGTGGACAGAGCAAGAGAGCAGCGCTGAGTCCACTTCGGAGCTCCAGCCCAGTTGGAGCTCGGGGAAGAGGCTGAAAGTGAGGTTGGGTGGGGAGTGGAGGGTTGGGTGGGGTTTTACTGTTGTCAGAATGGTGAGGCCTGGATGTTTCAGCTGACAGTTAAGGGAGTCAAACACAGGTTAAATCGCACACAGAGGAAAAACCAAAGTGGGAGGTGGTGTGGATGCCAAACACTGCTGGGAGCTTCCAACTAGAAAACTCCCAACAAGAGCATTGCTGAGATTCTCCTGAGAGAGCCATGGCCTCCCTCTTGGGTTAAAGACCCCAGGACTGCTGTGTGGCTTTGGCCAGGGCATTGGATGTGGGCCTTGGCTTCTGGAAAGAGTCTGAGAGGGAAAGAGACAGATCTGATGTCAAAACCCAGTCCTGCCAGGGCTCACACTAGGCAGCAGAGTCTCCTCTGAGCCGGTTTCTCCTGGGGAAACGAGTGGGACAATGTCTGCCATCAAGGCTTGAGTGGCTTAGTGGCCTTGCATGAAGGAAACCTTCTAAGATGACATCCATGTGGCACACAAGTTTTGGTCATGTGACTTTCACACCATCCCTGAGAAGAGCCGCCTGACAGGAAGACTCTGCTCTTCATGGAGCTAGCTGGGGATGGACTGCATTTGAATGAAGTCTCAGTTTCTGTGGACTTGTGGGTTCTTCCTGATGTCCTAAGGCCTGGGCTTTTGCTAAGTGGGGAGTGGAACTTCTCTTTGCTGATGGTGGCTTGGCGTGTAGTTCAAACAGCTTGAGCTCATAAAAGCCCAGCTGAACTCCTTCTTTAAATAGACTTGAAGGGAGGGAAGTTGGGAGCCAGACATGAGATGAACAGTAGATTTCCCAGTAGGACATGCCAGGCCCACCCCTTTCTTAAAAAGCGCTCCCTGGTCAGCTGGTGACTCAGCCAAGCTGACCTCCCCCAGGAATCAAGCAGCAAAGACCCAGCTCAGGCCCTGCACAGCCAGCGCTCATGGTGCCTGGCAACACTTAGTTGATCTAAACTTCTGTTTTCCTGGTTAAGATACCATACGGCTGGTTTTAGAAATCTTAATTTTATTCTTTCTATCATGACACTGTCTCGAGATCTTTTCCTAGTGAGGAATCTGACTTAGATTTATTGAGGATATTGTGGACGGGGGTGGGGATAACAGGAAACTTGAGGTTCCAGGATGCTGGCATTGGGTGAAACTAGCATGGAGGTGACAGGGCTTTTGTCAGGACTCGCCGCTGCTCTACAAGTCATCTTGGAGCCCTTCATAAGCACCTAGACCAGTGATGGTAAACGTTCTAGAGACAAGTGCCAGACTACAGCCCTCAACCCACTTATTTACCATGAAGAGTCAGCTTTGCAATTAAACCTGCATCTTAAGGTTTTAGTTTAGAAAAAAAGAAAAACAAAACTCTACAATATCTCCTGCCAGGGCTCATACTAGGCGATGAGGTCTCCTCTGAGCCAGTTTCCTCCTGAGGCAACGAGTGGGACAAACTCTGTCATCAAGGCCTGAGTGGCTGAATGGCCCTGCACTCCTGCAATAATATCTTCTGCCTTAAAAGAAACACAAATAACATGCATGCCATAGAGTCACTACTACTTACCTAGCCTGTGCTTTGGGTGTAAAAGAGTATTTTTAAACAGATGGATGATTTTCTCATTTATTCAAGAGGCAGAGAAAAATATTGAGGTACAAAGGAGGTGATCTTGGGTAGGTCACCGTGAGGGAACAGGGCTGGGTGAACGTGTCCCCGATGCATGCCAGAACCCCTTGTGTATGGAAGCTGAGGTTCAGCCTCATGGAATTCTGGGTGCCAGTGTCTCCTCTTCTTCATGATCATTAATACAACACAGGAAAATCTGATTTAGGAATATTTGACCAATCATTCCTAGAGAGACTTCCTTACATGGCCTGTCTCTGGCTCAGAGAGGGCAAGTAAAGCATTCTAGCAAAATTATCCCTTATTCTTGCCCAGTTGGGTCATGTAAACTTGGTTTGTTAAACTTGGCATTGAGAATAGGATCATCTTGGTGACATTTGCTGGGAGTCTTTTGAACTGGCTTTAGGAAATGTTCGAATGAGCCAACTATGGTGTTAACCCAAGTGCAAAAGCTATTGTGATTTATTTCTTGGGTGTTGGTTTGTTTTTCCTATGATATTTTTGAGCACAACTCAGTGGGTTGGCTGCACATTTGGTAGCTGGGCCAGTGGTGGTCACCAGGAAACCGTTGTCTTATAGCCAAGAGTGTCTCCAGTGGGCTTCCGTAGGCAGCAGCCATGTGGTCACAGTGCTTGGGAGGCACCTCCCACCACCCAGGGAGCTAGTGGGCCTCCAGCACCAATAGGTTCTTCAGGGTCCTTGATTTCAGGGAACATGATCCCAAATGTTATTCTTCTGTGGTCTGGAGCAATTGAGATTTTTTTAGAAGTAGCCTGGAAAACCTTATGAAGCTGATAAAAAGAATAGGACCCATGTTCTCTCCTCTTTCTTCCTCAGATTCTTAGGAATATTTCATCTTTGAGGAAGTACAGAGACTCCTGAGATCTGTTGCTTTAACTATTTCTTCTGTTAATTTATCCTCTTGCTTTAAACATTAATTTTTTCTCATCTGAGTTGCTTTGATGTGCACAGCACCTTGATTTGAGCTTGCAAAACAGTGACAAAAAGTACATGGCAGAAATATCTTCAGATAACCTAAAGAGAATGTCAGTAAACCCAGTGGCTTTCATCTCAGGGATAGTTGTGTCTTGAGGACGCTGAGAAACATCGAGAGCCCCCTTCTTCCCAGGTATCTGGGACAGTACTGGTTTACCTAACTTGAGGGGTCTTAGAATGGGACTAAGTGGAGCTATAAGGCTTGAGGAAAGGTTTAGTGGATTAATTCATTCATAGATTAATGTGTTGGGAGGCTCATGGGCTATGAAAATATTGTTTTGCTATAAAATCAAACTTTGTCATACTTGTTCTTTCTTTCTTTTTTTTTTTAAATTGAAATCTTTTTTGGTACATTACATATACACATCATGATTACACTCCACAATGGGGATTTGTACCAGAATAAGACACAACTTAATTCTCATTTTTTCCCATAACCCTACCCACCCTACCACCCCCATATATACATAAAATTTGTTTCCTTTCTTTTTTGTTATAATCTCATTATTTTTGCCCCTTCACCCTATTTTACTTTGAGTATTTTCTATTTCACAATATATAACATATAATTCTAGAACTCATTTACATCTTTATTTTCTCACACCAGAGAAAAGATGTGATGTTTACCTATCTGTGACCTATTTATTTCACTTATTAGGATTTCCTCAAGGTATGTCCATTTAAGTATAAATGATTCAAACTTATCATTTTTTATGGCAGAGTAATACTCCATTCTGTAGAAGAACCAGAGCTTTTTTATCCAGTCTCCAGTTGATGGACATTTGGGTTGTTTCCAAGACTTAGCAATCACAAACTGAGCTTCTATAAACATGAGTTCACATATATCACTGTGATATGAGTCTTTTAATTCTTTTGTGCATATACCTAGCAGAGCGATGGCCAGGTCAAATAGGACCTCCAATCCTAGCTTTTTTTTTTTTTTTTAATTATCTTTATTGGTACATTAAATATACACATCATGATTGCATTCCATAATGGGGATTTGTACCAGTATAAGACACAACTTAATTCTCATTTTTTCCCATAGCCCCACCCACCCTACCACCCCCCCATATATATAAAATTTGTTTCCTTACTTTTTTGTTACAATCTCAACATTGTCCCCTTTTAC
>PVIR01022137.1:0-28565 GCA_004026965.1 Petromus typicus
CCCGGCACTGTGGTATGTGGTACTGGTTGCTGCTGGGTGTGAGTCTCCACACCCAGTATTGTTATGTGGTTACCGGGGAATCGAACCCAGGCCCTTGCGCTTGCAAGACAGGCGCCGGAACCACTGAGCTAACTCCCCGGCCCCTTGAATCATATTCTATAAGAGGTTAAGATGAAGCATAGATACAGTGGTTCAGTCAAGAAATATGTGTTTATTTGGTGAATGGCCCTGTAAGGATGAAATAGTATGCCATTGTCTGGCGCCTAAAGAACTCTATTTCCTCCAGAGGTCTTACCGACATCCCTTGTGTGATCCCCAGGCACATACTCAGTTCCTTTGTGTCTTATGGAGCTGAGTCTACTCCAAAGCTTCTATCCTAGATGAGAGCTCCTTATCTTTCTGTTCTTTCAGGAATAGTCCTGTGACCTGAGCTGGAATTTTCCCACTAATACTAGGAAAGAGGCTGAAAGCAAAAGTTGTACAAGGAGAAACATGCAAAAATTTACACAAGTTAAAATGATAGCATATGTTAGGTCAGGGGCAGGGACTGGATTGGGAACTCTCTCATGCTGCCTATTCACAACCTGCACAAAGGTCTGTGCTCTGGATTTATTAGGAATTCAATATCACAGCCACTCAGTGTAGTACACACTGGTAATCCAGTATTTCAGAGGTTCGGATAGGAGGATCTTGGACTTGGAGGCCATCCTGGGATACATAGTGAGGTAATGTCTCAAAAACACCAAAAATTTTTGGATGCCTTGGGTGAAGTGGAGGGGTGCCCAGGAAAGGCAAAAGGGAAAGAAAATAATTGATGGTAAAAACAAAACAATGGAAACAAAGCTTATATATATAGGGGTGTGTATGGCTGGCAGGACAGTAGTAAAATTAGGCATAAAATATAACATGGACAGTTACAAATTCCCAATGACAATGTAATCAAAATATATTCTATAATGCATCAATAAACTCAATGAAGGGGGAAAAACACCAAAAAGTAATGACCAAAAAAAAGTATGAATAGACACTTCACAAAAGGAGAAATACAATAGCCAATAAATAAATAAAGAAATGTTCAAAATCACTGGCCATTACAAAACAGTGGGATTCCATCTCATCTCTGAAGAATGGCCACAATCAAGAAATCAAAAAGTAGGGAAGCAGATGAGGTTGCAAGGCAATAAAAACAACCTTCCTACATTGTCACAGGGAATATCTACTAGTATAATCACTATGGAAATCAATGTGGAAATTCCTGAAAAAATAAGAGTAAAAATGGCAGTTAACCCATGTATTCCCTCTTCAATATCTGTCTTAAGGAGGTAAAGACATCATATTACAGAGATATGGGTACAGCCATGGTTAGAGCAGCAAATCATGAGTTAATCTATGATGCAGCCTATATGTGCATCAAGAGTTGAATGGATAAATAAATGTGGGATTACACCCAGAGCAGTACTGCTGTGCCATAAAGATGAACCTGACTCAATTGGATAAAAATAGATGCAGTTTGAGACCAGTGGCCTCTGTACATGAAGAATAAAGTTTGTTCTTTCTCCTCAACTCTTACCTAAAGTGAGAGACATGAGCAGCTCTGGGTGCTCTATGTGGACAAGTGAACACAGCAGCCACAGCCATGGTCAGATGCTCCCTCAGCTGGAGGCCCTCCCCTGGCACAGAATCTTCTCTCCCTGATGAACTCATGGCTCACTGATGCTCCCAGCCAGTGAGCTCATTCAAAACTTCATCAGGACCAGCCTGAGAAAAGCAGCAGGGAGAAACAAGAGGCCAACAGGCCACAGACCATGTAAACCACTCTCTTGTTTGGGTGCCTCTGCAGCAGCCAGCAAGGCCCCAGGGAGGAAACCATGTTCTCGTGGGGTTTTCTTTCCACAAAATAGAGTGGGAAGCACAAGTATGGATCAGAGAACATTCACTGCCTGTTCAGGTGGTGCCCACACTACCTTACTTCAGTGATCTCTCCTGCCCTACAAAGTGCAAGAAGTATTGTAATCACTCAAGAATACACCAAGACATCTAGGGAACAGATGGAGGAGATTAAGTGGAGCATTTGCAACATGTTCTAGTCTGTGAGTCTGACAGCACATGGCACAATAATTTAGAAATAGACAGAAATGAGACTTAGAGAAGAAGCTGAGCTTGGGCCTCATCCATGCTACTCTGGGTAGCAAAGAAGGGAGACACAGCTTGCCGCACTGTTTCTTCAGTACATTGGGAACAAGCAATGTAACAGGTCACTCAGAAGGCAGCACTTTTGTACCAAAACAATGTGCAATAATGTAGATGAAGGTCCTTTTTTACTTCTGCCCTGATGCATCACAGCATGCAGGACCATTGGGGTTCATTGTTTCTACAGGTGAAGAGAAGGTCCTGACCTGTCCTAGCTGACGTGCAGGCAGGAAAGCTCAGCCCAGTCATACACCTGTTGCGCAATTATATCTCCCAAGTAGGATTGTAACCTTCAAATTTTAGAGGTGGTACGTGATTAGCCCAATGTTTCAGGGCTGATGAGATCCTCATGTTGAAGAGCAAACTGAAAATCCCTTACTCCTCACCCTCAGGATTCATATGCAGTCCTCAGGCAACATGTGGGCTCTGTAGCTGTGTGGACTGGAAGTTTTCTTGTTTATATTTCTCATTGCTGAGACAAAATACTCAAAGATCAAAGTTAAAGTTGGAAAGGTTCATTTAGCTCATAGTTGTAGATCTTTTTTTCCTGAATCCAGTGCTTACAAAGTAGGATGATATCACAGAAGAGAAAATGTTCAGACAGAAGGTATCAAAACAGTTGAAGAAGGACCACAGCTGATCCATGCTTTCTTTTTTTAAAAGATAAATTAACATAAAATTTTTGAGCACATTCTTTGTTGCATACCTGACAGATTTTCACTGACATCTAATTTTTTTAATTCAAATCTTTATTGATCTATTATGAATACACATCATCATCACATTCAACATTGAGAGTTTGTACCAGAATATGGCACAACTTGATTCTCATTTTCCCCTTCCCCGACCCACCTTGCATCCTCCACATCTATATACATAAGCGTTGTGTTTTTTCTTTATTACTCTCACATTCTTTTTTTCCCACCTTATTTACCTCTACACCTCCTTTCCTTTTAAATATAATCTATTGCACAATATCAACTATATATACTAGAACTCACATACATCTTCATTTTCTCATACCATAGAAAAGATATGATATTTAAACATCTATGACCCATTTATTTCACGTATGAGGATATATGCCCATAATTACTATATAGATTCAATGTAATCCCAATTGAAATCCCAATAGCATAATTCACAAATCTAGAGAAAAATAATCCAAACATTCATCTGGAACCACTAAAGACCTAGAATAGCAGAAGTAATTCTAAGCAACACGTACATGGTGGGGGGGTATTATGATTATAAACCTAAAACTATTCTATAAATCCACTGTGATAAAAACTGCATGGTATTGGCAAAGTAACAGATCTGAGAATCAGTGGAGTAGATTAGAAGATCCAGCAACCACTCCAGATATACTTAGTCATCTCATCTTAGACAAAGGAGCCAAAAATCCATTTGGAGGAAGGATAACCTCTTTAACAAATGATGGTGGAAAAACAGAGCTTTGTAGCCAAAGAACAAAGTTAAACCTATCTCTATCACCATATTTCCAAGCTAAAAATAAAGTGGATTCCACACCTAAATATTAAATAAAACAGGCACACTAATCCTGTTGCAAAACAAGTTAGGTAGAACTCTTTAAGACATTGGCTTAGGGAAAGGCTTCATGAGAAAAACCTCTACAGCACAAGAACTGGCAGAAGAAATAAAAAAATGGGACCTCATTCTATTAAACAAAACAAAACAAAACAAAAAACTTCTGCACAGCAGAGGAAACCACCAACAGAGCAAAAAGGCAACCAACAATATGGGAAAAAATCTTTACCAGCTGTTCCTCAGACAAAGGGCTATGATCTAGAATATACAAACAGCTCAAAAAAATCAGCCCACCCAAATTTAAAGACCCAATTCAAAAATGGGCATCTGAAATGAACAAACACTTTTCAGAGGAAGAAGAAGGAGGAGTAACTAAGAGGTATATGAAGAAATGTTCAACAGTACTGGTCATTCGAGAAATGCAGATGAAAACAACACTGAGATTTCATCTCACTCCGCAAGGAATGGCTGCTATTTCAAAATTAGCCAGCAACAAATGTTGGTGAGGCTGTGGAGAAAAAGGAACACTTGTCCACTGTTTGCTGGGGTGTAAACTTGTACAACCTGTGCGTATATCAGTGTGGAGATTCCACAAAAGCCAGGATTGGAGGTCCCATGTGACACAGCCATTGCTCTGCTAGTTATATACACAAAAGAATTAAAAGCCTCATTTCACATCGAAATATGTGCACCCTTGTTTGTAGCAGCTCATTTTGTGATAGCTAAATCTTGAAAACAACCAATATGTCCATAACAGGAGACTGGATAAAGATGTGGTTCTTTTATAGAATGAAGTATTTTTTGCCATTGTAACTGATAAGATCGAGTCATTCATACTCAAATGGATGTACCTTCAAGATCCCTTCTTTCTTATACAGGCTACTTAGGGCTGGTAGTGCTCATTCCCTTGATTTTGCTGCATTGATGTTAGTGTTGCACCATGAGTCAATCCTTTGATGACACACCCTAAATACAGAAAAATCTGAAAAAAAAAAAAAAACAACTCCATGCATGACTACATGATGCATAGGAGGAGAGGGTCCCAGAGAAGTGCAGCTGCCCACTGATATCTTATGGACCCCAGCACAGAGCAGGATTAAGGGCTCACCTCTCACATTGTTGGACTGGACAGCCTGGACTAGATCCTGCTGCACCCCAAGACCTCTTTTCCATGACTCATCATCCCACTTCAGCCCGGATGACCTACTGAAGGATGTGACAACTTCTCTGTCACAGAAGCCTGTCCCAGGCCCTCCCAGGGCATAAACCATACAGGGCCCTCTGGCAGAAGTCAGGGCAGGGGCCAGCTCCCTCTTGGTGCACTTCCTTCTGAGTCAGCAGGGATACATGGCAGGGCTGTGTCTCTGTTGCCTAATACTGCTCTCCTCCATTCCCTCCCTCTGCTTTCCAAGGCTTTCTTGTCCTTGTTCAAGGTCCAAGTGACACAGATCACAAGGTTGAAAGTGGAAAGGCTTAGTATGGGGGTTTGAGGGGCAGACACTTGAGAATGTAGCCTGGGATGGCAGCACTGTAAGGAGATACAGAGAATAGCCACGTCTGATTGTTGCTTTTTAAAAAAATGATGAGAATGAAAGTGCAGACTGTGCAGCTGTCACTCTACAACCCTAGTGTCATCCCACACTAGGGTCAGTACTCTTTCTCCTCACCCCTCAGGTTCCCATATACAGTGAGAAATTAACTACAGCTGGAAGCCATATACAACCTGCAGACTGTGCTTGCTAAGCCCTCCTGGAGCTCTTCTTTCTTCCAAGCTACATAGAAAGAATAAGAGAGAAATAAGGACAGGAATGTAGCACAGTAACACTGGGCACAAAACTGTGGAATGGCAAGTGTTCTGCCATTCCACATGGCAAGCGTGCATTTCCACATGGACTTTACTTCCCTCTAGGGAAGGTCAAGAACCCACTGGACAGTTTCAGACCTCAGGGGCAATTTGGGAAGATAATACATCTTGTGACTGCTTCAGAGCAGGACAGAGATTAAAGAAGAGATCAGTGCATACAGATGAGATACAGCCTGGAGGTGGGAGCAGAGGCCAGAAAACCCTACAGGTGAAGACCTCTGAAGGATAAAAGCTGCAGACAGCTGGCCACACAGGGACTTGCAGGTGCAGCAACTCTGAGGATCTGTCTATCTTCAAACACAGGTAGCACCAGTATACTCCAGGCACAGAGCTGGGTAGCAGGCATAGCAGTAGGTGTGGAATATGAGGCGGCTGTGCTCAACTTCACCACAAGCCTGGGTGCTAATCTGGCGAGCCACAATTCAAGGCAACCTTTTCCTCCTGATGCTCATTGTGGCTGCAGCTGAGAGAAATGAAAAGCAGCTAGAGAACACCCAGAGGATGCCTCAACCCACTCTGCAAATGTGGGAATTGTCTGGCAATTGGATGGAAAATGAGGAGAGTGAGCTGAAGAACAACAGGGAGACACTGCAGAAGGTAAGGCTGGGCTGGGGAGCAGAAGCCAACTGTGAGATTGTCACCATCAGAGCAAGGACCCTGCTCCTCTGAACCCTCAGAGTACTCTGAGGTTAGAAATTAGGATGTGAGACTGGAGTGGACTGGGGATGGACCAGGTGCCACACAGGAAGACAGGGTTCCATGGGAACAGGGAAGCTGGCTCTTCACAGCTACTCATTTGGCCAAACTCAGGCCAGGCTCATTCTTGGTGAATACACACTAGGGAAAGGGGTTTGTATCTTCTAGATGAGGAGGAGAAAAATGCCAGGAAGAGGGACCTACTGTGTCAGACAGTGAAAATAAAGGAAGGAATGGAGAAGAGTGAGCTGTGGCCAGGGCTGTCTGTCTGAGATCAGATCATTGCTGTGGATGTTGCAGAGGAAGTGGCCGCTGACATGGAGGACAAGTGGAGCAGCCAGCTGCAGGCAGCATCCCACTGGGTTACAGGAATTCAAGAAAGGAATGTGTCAAACACATGAGGACAGAAAGAGGGAGGAGGCATTGTAGAGGTGAGAGCAGTTCCAGCCATCAATGTCCCTTGGGCCATAGGAAGGTCTGCCATTTTTCTCTTTATGTCACTCCAGCCACGGGAAGATTTTTGAGCCAGCAGTAACTGCTGCTCTGTATTTCATACTATGTGGACAGGTACATTGTACAAGCCCAAGAGGAGGCCACAAGGCAAGTGATAACAGAGGCCTGTGTAGCTTGAGGCTGGGAAGGAAGAAGGACCAATTGTGCAAGCAACAAAACATCCATGGTGATGAATCTGATGCAGGGAGACAGAGAAGAAGAGTTAGGGTCACAGCAGTGTGATCAAGGAGCAAGGATTATTTTCACCTCAGAGAAGTCCTGTCATGTAGACCTGTTACCCAGGATAACCCAGCTTGTGAATTGAAAGACAATAAAACCCACATCCATTGATGCAAGGCACTGCTCTCTGCTTTAGCTTTAACCTGCAGTTACCATCTCCCTCATACAATTACAAAAAATACATACAGAGAAGATCATGGTTATTGATCTCCTTTTTAGTTTTCAAATTCCAGACAGACTCCCTTTAAGCCAGGTTTTTTGCTCTTGCCTTTTCCTCTATGTGGAATTTCATGACCTTCCCAAAGAGCTCTCTGTGTCTCCTCTTCTCATGACACTCTTCCCTTTTAAAATTTGTAGAATTTATTTTTAGAAAGGCTCTAGAAATAAAAAATCTTTTTCTTTCTTCTTATTTGAGACAAGGTCTCACTTTCTAGTTCAGGCTAGTCCAAAACTCAGCCAGGAACCCAGCAATCCTCCTGCCTCTGCCTTCCTAGTGCTGTGATCACAGGCATGAACCACTACACTCAGCACTGTGGTATATGCTACTGATTGCTAGTGGGCATGTGTTACTATGTCCTGCATTGTGGTTGTAGGTGGTTACCATGGATGGAGCCCAAGTCCTTACACTTGCAAGGCAGGCACCAGTACTACTGAGCTAAACTCTCAGCCCTGGAAATAGAAAATCTTCATATTTTTATTGCTGATTCTCTGGTACAGAGCCAAGCACAAAATGTATCCTGAAGAAATAATCCCTCCCGGTGATGGTAGCACATGCCCATAATCCCCCCACTGGGAAGAAGCTAAAACAAATGGATTACCATAAGTTCAAGGCCAGTTTGTGTTACATAGTGAGATATGGACAAGTCTAATGTACATAGTGTTACCCTGTCTCCAAAAACAAAAACAAACAAAGAAAAAAAACCCATTTGTCTTGAGGAGTATACAAGTGAAATTTAGGCTAAGGACACTAGTTTGAAGAAACACGTTTCATTTGACACGGTATTTGTATTTGGGGACTTTTTTAGAATTTCAGGTTGTTGGCCTTTTTTCTTTTCATTGGATAATCTATATACTCAAATTCACCCATTTCCTAGATAGTGCTGCATTGGACAAAAACACTGTACTGTAACCACCATGTAAACAAGCTGGCATAAGACATTGCCCACACTGCCATGAAACACTCCCATGCCCCTCTGCAGTCCTCCCCACTCCTAGACATCAGTTCTGGGCAATCACAGATTCCTGCTTCCCCAGAAAGTGCCAGAAATTCTCTGGGATGCATTCATGCAGCATGTAGCCTTCTGGTTCTGAATTATTTCACTCAGTGTGGTGTAACTGAAATTTGTCCCTGTGACTGTGGAAGTGAATTGTGTCTTTCTGTTCACTTGAATTGTATCATTTGGATGGCTAGGCCACAGTTGTTTATCCATTTGTCAGAGTACATCTTATACAAATAACGCCACAGTAAGCCAGAGCTGAACAGTTCTAGTCCACCTCTGATTTTGCCCATCCAGAGATCAGCATGGATTGTGGGTCAACATCCCTCTGTCTAAGACCTTATTTGTCCAAATTCTCTTCCTTCCTTTAAGGACCTTTTCAATTGCCCTGTTCCAAACACAGAGAGGGCTTACAGTCCCATGCCACTGACTTGTAAAGTGAGAATCTGAGAGAAATAGGATGCTACCAAAGCCATAGGTAGAGTATAGCAGAGGCAGGACTTGAATCCAAGAACAAGGGCAGAACATTCCAGAGAACAAAGCTCAATATTTTCATTGACTAAAAGGGAGGTGGGAGGCTGTCCATAATTCAAATCCAGGAAGAATAAGGACAGCATAGTCCAGGAAAAAGGCTGAACCTTTCTTTCATTGGAAGGGAGGTGGGAGGTTGTGCTCCATTCTACATATTGAGGGTGAGCATGTGGCAGACAAGGGTGAGAGAGGAGTCGCTCCATTTCTGCAGTGGGATAGGAACCTGGAAAACAGTTGATCCCACATAGGTTATTTCCTCCAAATAAATCCTTCTTTTTTCTCCCCATACATGAACCATGGGAAGGATCTATTGCAACCATGCAGGCTTCCCAATCCCCAGTGCACCTGTGCCCACTGTCTTGCCTTTACACATGCTGATGTGCTTGGACAAATTGTAGAACAGATTCAAGATGTGGACAGCCTGTGTCCCTCCTGACTGTTTTATAGCCTGAAGACCAGTGGGAGACATGTGAGGCTGATTTGGGAGCTCTGGTGCCTCAAGATGATGCCCAGCTACACTGAGTCCCTGCCCAGATCCAAAGACCTGGGCAGACCCTTGAAGCAAGAACTTTGGACTCTAGTTTGGCATGTAATGACCCTGGACAAGACTTTTGGGTCTCTGAAGGGCCACCTCAGGAGAGCTGCCTGGAATGTCTCAACTGAAGAATCAAGCTCATGTTTGCATACCTGAGGCAGAAGCTCATAGCTTTTCAATGCAGGTTCTTGTAGGTTCCTGACTCATGGGAAAGCCAAAACCTAGACTCAACAGAGCTGTTGACCTGACCAGTCTGGCAGCAACAGTGTACACAGGATCTCTTGAGAACCATGTCAGTAGAGATGGTATGACAAGAGGCACGCCACAAAGTTGATGAAATTAGTTAACCCTCAGTACTCACATTGAGATCACAGCATGCAAAATTAGTAGTGGGCTGAATATAGCAAGTGGGAAAATGAAATGTCAAAGTTAAGGCCCAAGTCGAGCTTCAAAACTGGCTGGGGTCATTGACAGAGAACGGAAAGTGATCGGAAACTTCATGGGCAGAGCTGTGGGAGTAGAGGGATCAGAGGTCCATGTTGGATGCTCTACGCTTGAAATGTTTCCTTGAAATCATTCTGGACAGGGTATAGTGGTGGGATATCCAGGTAAAAATGCAAGGAGGGCAATGGTGGTGGCACATTTATCCTGTGTATGGGGCTGGGAACTCCCAGGAGGTGCTTGAGCTTTGAAGTCTGGATGCTTTGATAATGAACCATGCAGAATCTTATGGATTCACCTAAGAAATGTATAAAAGAAAGACACAAGAAGCAAAATGAAACTACAAGTAAAAGCAAAATATGAAAAGACAAACCTATGATGAATTTGTGGTACTCTCTGCTGGAAGTTTCAAAAATATTCATAATTCCAAAGTTGCAGTGATTAAGAAACTGTATATGAAGACATCATAAACCTGTGGGCTCAGAATGAAAATATTTGTGATTTCTATTGGCTGTGAGGACACAGAGGCAGGAGAATAGCTCTAGTTTCTACGTGCATCTCATAAAAGGTGGAAATGACATTTAACAGTACATTAACTGAAGTTCATGGACTCAATGAATTTTCTCCATAGATGCTGTGATCCTCTGTTGATGATGCTGGGCTGGGGAGAGAAAGTACAGAAAGCAGAGGACTCAGGACA
This sequence comes from Petromus typicus, assembly GCA_004026965.1. Classification (NCBI taxonomy): domain Eukaryota; kingdom Metazoa; phylum Chordata; class Mammalia; order Rodentia; family Petromuridae; genus Petromus; species Petromus typicus. Next base: position 10,455 of record PVIR01022137.1, read on the forward strand.
GGGGCACCAAACCCCCCAACATGTAGTAGCCTAGCCTGATGAAGCAGAGGGTGGCCAGGGGACAGGAGGAGTTCAGGACAGAGGCCTCCAGAACTGTTTTCTCTTGCCCTGCTTCCATGTTCATAGGAAAGAGTAGTGTTGTCAGTGAAATAAGAGATGATCCAGGGCCCTTGGAGAGCAGTGTGAAACCCTGCCTGTGAGACAGAAAAGGCCAGAAGTTAGACTGAACAGCCTAATCTGCTAATGGATTTGCAAATTTTATGTGGTAAAACTGGGTTCACATCCACCAGCTGATCCAGGGAACATAGTGCTGGGCTGATGAAAGGCTGGTGAGAATAGAAGCCAATTGAGTCACAGACCTGACAAGTGAAGGTGATAACAGGAGAACCAACAGAGAGACTGTGAGCTGCGACAGCACATTTGGAATAAAGGCTGAACGGTGATTGTAGAAAAGGCTGGGCCAGGGAGCTCTGTGAGGAGGTCAGTGCATTACACTTGGTGAGAGACACTAGAGGCTGAGACCACAGTGTAAAGTGGACCCTTTGGAAGGAAATGTTCAAGACCCTTTGGAAGGGAGGCTGATGTCCTTGTTGATGGACAGCATGTGGGGCCAGGATGATCACACTGAGACTGAGAGCAGCAGGAGTGGAACTGTCATGTGATGGAGGAGGGTGAGTGCAGGAAGCAGATTGGTAGGACCTCCGTCTGAGTGAGAGGTGAGTGACCTCAGGCATGAATGATATGGAGATGGTTTCTTGTCAGAGTCAGCAGTGACAGCTTGGGGGACTGAGACAGTCTTCTGCAGGGCTCAAGAGCTCCTACCCTCCTGCTCCCTCGTACAGATCAGCAAATATTTGTTAACCATGAAGGACGATATCGAGGGGGCTTTGCTTTCCGTTGACGAGCAGAAACAGAGCATTTATAAGCAGCGTGATGTGCTGAATAGCGTGTATCGCCAGCTCAGGTGAGTGCTGCTTCCTGCTCCCTGTGGGGCTCTGGCCAAATCACCAGGCTGTGGCTCAGAACCCAGGCTGCTCCTGTGTCTGGGTCTGCTTCTGAGCTGAAGCTCACCCAGCTCTGGAAAGTGTAACCGTGACTGGAGTCCAGAAGAAGAGCTGGGTGGATGGTGGACAAGAGGGCTGGGCTGGGCTGAGCTGGGGTTCAGGAGGCTCAGGGTAGGTCCTTTAGCACTGAATGTAAACAAGCTGAGAGAGATACTGGGCCTCTAGACCCCTTTTTCTGTCTTCTTTTTCCTTTTATTCATTTAATAAATGAAACTTCTTTATTGAGATATAATTTATACAACATGCAATTACTCTTTTACATTTTATTTGCCCTTATGAATTATCAAAAGGGAATGTAATGTCCCTGTCCCAGCCCTGTCCTTCAGCCACCAGATTCCTGGAGCCATACTGAGTGCCTGTGTGCTGCTGTTCTGAGCAGCAGCCCTCTGTGCTCCAATGGACTCCAGGCCACATCATTCCTTTGCTCAGTCCATGCTTACTACGCAGAAGGGCTTCAGGATGTGACGTTGATCAGATGTTCTACACCTGTGGGTCTCCAATTGTGTGTATTAGTGAGTGTTGCTCAGTGGATTCAGCCCTATATATGCTTTTGTACAGTTACTTGAATCCTGTAATGCTCAATGCAGAAGCACAGCAGCAGACCCTGCAAGATGGCCTTCAGAGATTAAAGGAGAGGCTGGTGAAGCTGCTGGACCAGAATATCAGAACCCTCAATGCTATCCAGAACACTTTGCAAGCTGCCAGCAGCCCCTTTAAATCCAGCCATCAAAATCAGCACTGTTTTCTGGTGAAGCTGAGAGAGCTCTTTCACGTGGTACACCAGATGCCAGGTGAGCAAGCAGTGAATCTGTGGATGGAGGCCCTGCTCAGCCTCTGAGGTCACTTTAAGGTGCAAAGGCTGCACTTTTCTGAATATTTAGACAACAGAAATAACAACATGCAGTAGTAATAACAATGATAACAGTGGTACTCAAATGGGCCAGTCTAGACAGTGCCTCCTGATTCCAGTATGTGGGGGTCTCCCACCACCTCACCCACATCAGGCCCTAGTTTCTCACCTCATCAAGTAGAGGAAATGGTTTTAAAAAGCAAGGGAGTAGCCCAGGTTGACAAATGTGGATTCTAGGGTTCATGCATAGCCCCATTTGTTTGTGCTTCCCTTAACAATATTAATGCATTATTTTTACCATAGAATGAGGACACGGTACTTAGTGCATGCCAAAGTCTTCTCTTCTGTTAACACTCTACCCTAAAGCCCAAGAGGACCACAGGGAAGTCAGTGACCTCTCAGCCCACCTGAAGAATCCTTGCTCCTCAGCACTCACTGCCACTGCTGCGGCCCACTTAGGAGCCAAGGCTTCCTGATTCCTGTTTCAGTCACTCACTCAACAAGTGTACATTCTGTGCATAGGTGGAACTAGGCCTAGTGCTGAGTGTGAGGCTCCAGCAGTGCACACAGGCTAGCCTGGCTCTTGCAAAGAAAACAAAGCTACGAGAATAATAACAACAAAAATCACCAAATCCCTTTTGTGAGATTCAGAATGAGGGAAGAAGCTCTTTTCTATTGAGTGCTTCTGAGTGCCAAATGTCTGCCAGCTGTGTTCCTGAAGCTCCCACAGCTCAGCTGTATCGGGGGCTGTGCTAAGGGGAAGAGATTGCATGTGGGAATTGAGAAAGGCCCTGATAGGACAGGCAGGTCCTCCTTTTAGGGAGTGGACAGCGGTGGGTTAAAGCAAAGCCAAAGAGGGGCTTCTATTGGTATTGGATGACTGTGGGGAGCCAGGGAATCATTCAAGCACAAGGAGTCCAGCATCACTGATGGGATTCCTATAACAAGAGGGACTTGGGGCACAGCACCCTACTAAGGTGTCATCCTACTTATTAAGTCAAGCAGGCACAAGGAAGAGTTAGGTACCTTCTCAAGATTTGTGAGTTGTGGAGTGACCAGAACCCATTGTGGGCCCATGTGCAGCTGAGTCTGTGAGATACAAAAAACCATATGTGAGATCATTGGCTCAGCCCAAGCACAAGGCTGGAGCCTGTTCTCCCTGTATGACCTGGGCCTATATGGTCTGCAGTGTGGCTGATGTTCTCTTCAACTGTGTTTGGGAATTGATCTGTGTATGTCAACACTGGCATCCTTCTCCCAAACACCTTCTACTGTGACCCAAGACAAGTATTCAGGAGGTACTTGTCACTCCTATGAAGCTTTAGTCCCCAGGTGGAGAGCAAATGGTCAGGTGGGAGCTTGGCCTCTCAGGAGAGTTGTGTCTCTCCCTGGCTCCATCTCTTGCAAAGCAATGAGACTTTGCCTTCTCCTTTGATTTCTCAGACCCTCAAGTTTCCTCATCTGTGAAATGGAGATGAAAATCTCACAGTCTTATATGAAAATGACACAAACCCATAGACACAAAGGGGCCTCTGGTAGCTAAAAGGGAGAGATGCAAACAGATTTCCTACCCAAGATATCACAGGGAGTCCAGGCATGGTTGACACTGTGCTTTCTATACCGTTCACTCTATTTTGATGTCCCACTTTCACTCCTAATTATTTTCCTAAATTGAAATGGGCACTGAAGAGTCTGGCAGTACATCAGTACATCACTGATGTACATTCAGTACATCATTGAAATTGATTATTTCAATTTGTTGATGTTACCATTGTTGTTACTGTTACTGTTGTTGACTAAGGAAATTTACAGTGCACGGAGCCCCAAAAGAGTGGCTGGAATTATCAGGATAGGTCCTGTCTGAAATCTGGCCTTGCTGGGGCCACTGTGTCTCATCCCTGTTCCTATCAAGCCTAGTGCTTCTCTGCACTAATCTAGCCTGATTCCAGCCATAGGCCACTGGGAGATTGGGCTGCTGGCAAGTGTGCAGTGGCAACTCCTTTGTGGGAAATTCCCCTTTTGTGATGGATAGAGGTCCTGGTCCTCTTATTAGTAGTATGGGCACAGTGTCCCCCTTCTGACACTTTCTACAGATGCAGGATATGGCAACCAAAATACAGGCTCAGGCTCCCAAATTCCAGTCAAATACTGTGGTAATCTCCTAGTTTTTCTTTTGAGTCAAGACCCATGCTTCCCAAAGTGTAGCCCCAACATTTTACTGACCTGTGAAAGGTTTGGCTTCTGGTGGAAGGCCAGACCACATCTCTAACTGGCTCCTACTAAATAAACTAGGATGAGACTTTAAAATCTATGCAGTTGTCCTCAATTACTTTTCCCAGAGACCCTTGCATCCAAAAGATTTAGGCAATAAACAAAACTCTTCTGTGCTCTGAGGCAGGGTCTACAAGAAAGAGGCATTGGCCTGTGATGGAAAGTAGTCATTTCTCAAAATAGCCAGAATGACAGCTCTGGGCCTCAGGCTGCTGGCAGAGCCAGCCAAAGTGAGGCCAAGATGGAAATTGAAGGCCCCATAACCAAGGCCCAAGAAGCAGTGACTATGTCCCACCCACTCTCCCTTCTTTCTTCTTGGCCCACTCTGTGCCTGCCCCATCCCATTCCAAGCACTCAGAGTGCTCTTGCTGAGGCTGCACTCTTGTGGTGGGCATCAGGCCCAGACCATGCTCCCTCCTTACTCCTGAGCACCCATCTTGACACCATTACCATGCGGTTCTCTCTACCAAGCCCTCAGCCTCCTGGTCTACACAGTGGGAAGCACCTGCTGGAGGAGGACTCCCCTTACCCTCTCTGAAAAGCCCAGCATTTGCTCCCTGGCCTCCCCTCTTTGAGGCTCAGGCTCTATAGTACCAGTCTGGGTCCAGTGCTCTTCATGGACCAGGCAATTTGGCCTCTTGTGTGTGGTAGTCCCATTCCACTGACTGTAATAAAACAACCTCCACTCTCCCTTCTTTCTTCTTGGCCCACTCTGTGCCTGCACCATCCCATTCCAAGCAGTCAGAGTGCTCTTGCTGAGGCTGCACTCTTGTGGTGGGCATCAGGCCCAGACCATGCTCCCTCCTTACTCCTGAGCACCCATCTTGACACCATTACCATGCGGTTCTCTCTACCAAGACACTACCTTATCTCTACAAAAGAGCTCCTGCTTGGTACCCAGTTTACTATCACCTCCTCTGGGAACATTCCAGGTCTGGTTCATCTCCCCAACCCTGCCTCTCCCTGCCCAGGACCTGCACACAGGAGGCAGAGGAGCCCATCATTTCCATGCCTTCTCCTGGCTCCTCTCCAGCTGACTTTTGCCTTATCCTTTTGTTGCCTCTGCAGGTACACGCCAGTGGAGATTGCAGGACTGTGAGGAAATCCACAAGGCTGGGTTCAAAGAGGACAAGGTCTACACCATCTTGGTACCCGAAGTGATACAGCCCAAGAGGGTAAGTTTATCCTTACAAGGTTTGTAAGAATTTATCAGCAGGTCCTGAACCAAAGGCATTCCATAAAGACCAACTTGCTATTGGGCATTGTTCAGCATCTGAGATGCCAGTGAAAGGGTGGGTCTCTAACTTCTGGAGCACCCAGCAGGGCTCAGAATGTAGGGAAATGTGCAGAAGACCTCAAAGGAGAAGAGAGACTTCCAGACAGGTTTCTCATCAGAGTAGCTGAAAAGAGCTTTTTGTGGCTTAAGGTTATTCTGACTGATTGAACAAATAAACCCTCCAACTCCAGGGGTTTGGGTTAAAAAATTGATTTCTACTTGAACAGGGGTCTGCTCTATGTAAAACATTATGCACTTAGGCCTGTGAAGATACCCACGTATTCAAGATTGCTTTGAATATGGTTTCAGAATAGTTCATCCCTAGTTCTTTGATCAGAGTCTAGAACATAGTAAGTGTTCAGCAAACTGTTGTGCACTGCAGAAAAGCAGCAATGGCATTCGTTAAATCTACATGATGGCTGAGCCCCTTTTATCCATCATCATTTAATCCTTCCATCAACTTTGCAATATTAATGAATAGAAAGACACCATTCACTTCTCTCCTGTTATGTTCTGGGTTCTCCTCTAAATATTCACATGACTCATCATATGAAAAGCTCAAAAAATGCCTTTTAAAACAGGACAAATTGAGGCACAAAGAGGTTACAGTATGAACAACCTCATTTCACAAGTGTGGCCAAGGCAGCTTTGAGAGAACATCAGTGACCTGCACTTTAGTCAGTGATCCCAATAGATGGGACACTGGAGTCTGGATCTTCTTGATGTTAATGACATTTGCTCTATTAGGTGTATGGAGTTCACCAGCCAAGTCACACCTGTGCTGCCCTGGACCTGGCTTCTGGCTGTGTCCAGCGTTCAGCTGCTCCCTCTCCCACAGGTGTTCTGTGTGATGGACACTGATGGAGCCGCCTGGACTGTCATCCAGCGACGTGTGGATGGCACTGTTAATTTCCATCGGAACTGGTGGGATTACAAGCAGGTGACACAGCTGCCCTGGGGAGGTATTGCCTACCTGGTACTTGTCATGGGGTGTTCTAAGGGGATGTGGAGCTGGTTTATCCTCACTTCTTCCAGAAAAATAAATAAGCCCTTTAAGCCATCTATGCTCAATCCAGATTTCCTAAGTGTCCAAATAATTCTGAGGACTCCTTGCCATAGCCATGAAAATTTAATGATCTCTTTTAAAAATTTATTCAATATGTACATTATATATACATTTAATGATCACACTCAATAATGACAATTTGTACCAGCACATGACGTAACTTGATTCTCATCTTTTCTCATTCCCCTACCCACCCTACAATACTCTGTTCCCTATATACATAAACTTTGTTTCCCTTTTGTAAATGGAATACTACTGTGCCATAATGAATAGCAAGTTAGAGCTTTTCATACACAAATGAAATGTTAACTTTCATTACACTCTTTTGAAAAGATATATATCGCCAATTTTATTATTTTTATGTTTACATAGGAAGTACTAAAGAGAAATATCCACATCCCTTTCTGTTTTGCTTAAATGAATGTCTCTCTCCTTTATAAATCTGTGACCACATCTACAGGACAAATTCAGTTGTGAAATCACTGTTTGAGAGATCCCATATAATTCACAGGATGAGATAGGTAGCCTTACTGTCTTCCTATTTTTCTAATTAAATTTGAGTAAAACATATATTTCACATTGACATGAAAACTCTCAATCTATTCAAGAGTTGAAAAAATTAGAAAAGTTACTCTCAAGGAAATGCAGCAATAATATTATGTATGTCTGCTTGCTGCTTCATTTGATAAACACTTAAATGCATATATAAAATTAAGTCACGGGTGTTTTGAACTGATTGAGTTCTTTTTAAAAACACCTAACAATAGCAAAGAAAAATCAAGTGTTTGTAGGAAAAAATACAAAAAAATAAAGCTGACTATTCAGCCTTAATGAAGCCATTTTTTGTTTGTTGGTTAGTGATGGGGACTGAACTCAGTACCTTGCACTTGAAAGGTGTTCTCCAGAACTACAGAGCTAAATGCCTAGCTAACGCTAGTTGGTACCTGAGCCTTCAACTCACAAATGTGCAAGGCTTGGTGTGTCCTGTCCTTTGTCCTGAATGATTATTCTGCCAATTGCTTTAGTTCCTTGTTCCTGGACACTGACAGTTAGACACTTCACCTACTCTTACCATTTCAAATTTTGTTTATGTTGTTTGACACTAATGTAGGTAATTGTGCAGCAATTTCATCTACATGTTAACCCATGTCTCTCACTCAGACCTAGACATACATCCTCCATCATGCCAGAACCCTCTCCATGCCTTTCTTCAGTCATCAGCCCCTCAAAGGTAGCTGTTATTATCATTTCTAGTCAGAGATTAATTTTCTCTGTTTCTCAACTTCAGAGAAAAATAATTTCAGTTATTTGTTATGGGTTTAGATGAGTTGCTACATTTCCACTGATGCATAGCCCCCCACCCCTAAAAAAAACCCCTCTTTATGATGATCATTATGAACAGTGGATTGGTGTGACCAGACTGAGAACTCACAGACTGGTATCTTTCCCAGGGACATAGCCTCTTACCTGGACACTCAGCCTACCCTATCCCTCTTCCCAATAGGGATTTGGAAACCCAGCTGGGGAGTACTGGCTGGGCAATGAGGCAGTGCACCATCTCACCCATACAAAATACTACTCTCTGCGTATAGAGATGGAAGACTGGAACAACAGAACCTTCTCTGCCAACTTCAAGAACATCCTCCTGGGCAATGAAGAGAATTTTTACAGGTGTGTATGGGGATGAGTGGTATGGGATCCCTGGTGGGTGCTCAGGAGTCAAAGCTAGTGCTTTACCAGAGTTAGGCTCTCTTTCTACCATCTGTCCTGATTTGGAGTCCACATCATGTACTTGAAACCAGCGGGTTAACACTTAATACATACTGAACACTGAGTAGTATGGAGAAACAGTCACTGAGCAGAAAAGAACCTTTTATGGGAAATCACCCTAAATCTGTCATTAACAGAGATCCAGAGAAAAGAAAAGTCTTTTTCAGTCTCTGCAGTGCTCTCAGGTGAAGTGACTATTTCCCTAGGACTGGAGAGACTAGACAGTGAAGCTTTATGGCTCTGTGTTGGTGCTTAACAGATAAATCAAGGCCACAGTGCTCTACAACTCAGTATTTGTGAAGCAGAAAGAACTTGGCCTTGAGGATACTGCAGAAACTTCATGTTTTCCCACAACTTCCTCAGTGTTGTTCTTGATAATGTTTAGAGAAAGGAATGAGCATTGTCTCAGCACATACTGTGTAACAGTCACACATTGACTCTTCCCACGACTCTCTCTAGTGGAGATTCCTATTCCTACTTTACTAAATGAGATCTAAAACACTGAACTTATATCATCTGGCTAAGGTGACAACCTAGATAGCCTGTACATCAACTCAGGTCTCCTTGTGCCCAACTCATTCTACCTCCACACGTTGCATGTCTGAGAAACTCTCTGATCCTGATGAGTTTGCTTTGTGATTGACTTTGACCAGGACTAAGGGGACAAACAGACTCACATGCCATGACATCCACCTCCTCACATGATGCCAGAATTCCCTCCTTAGTGATCACTGGGATGCCACAGTGAAGGGGAGATCACTTCCTCCCAGTGAATCTCTGACTCACTGTCCTCTTGCACTTATGTGTGTTGCCACTGTGAGGACTTCTCAAGAACATGTCCCCATGCTGTCTCTTCTTATTTGCTGCTGTACTTACTGCAGAGAGGTGGTTATTACTCTCCTCCTTAGGGGATGCACATGACTAGTTCTGTTGGCTGGATGTTAAGTGTCACTTTTAGAACTGAGTGGACACCCAAGTCTGGGTTAGGCAGGACTAGGCTGGAGCCGCTTAATCTTCACAATTGTAAAGTGAGGAATGACAGCTCCTGCAGGCTCTGACTTGACTCACTGACCACTAGAGCTCATGCTGAAATCGTAATGTCACCCATTTCTCCCTGAGAGACCTGAGTCATCCTCTCCTTATTCTCATCCATATAATGGGGGCCTGTGGCTGGGGCTTGAATGAGATGTTACTCAGACAGAATGAACACACACTGCCCCATCTTCATTCAGGAAATACTGTCAAAATTGCTCTTCCCTTGGCATTCTCCTGTGCTTTTCTGCCTCACTCTCTCTAAGGCAAGACTGAATCTTCAGCTCCATCATGTCCCTTTTCATGGGCTTTAATTGACAAGAGCATGGGAGGATAAGCAGGCTGTCTTATGAGTATTTCCCACAAGCAGGCTATGTTCTGTTAGTTCCAATCTGTATTGATACACTATATATCCCTATCATGATCACATTCAACATTGAGAACTTGTATGAGTATTTGAAATGAATTAATTCTCATTTTTCCCATTCTTCTACCCAACTTTTAGCCCCTGCCCCCACATCTTATTTATCCATTGTCCAGTTGATGAGCATTTTGGTTGTATTCATTTTAGCTATCACAAACAGCCCTATAAATATGGATATATGTATGTCTCTATGTTATGAAACTTTTAATGTTTCATGGATATTCCTTGCTGAGGAATATCAGGGTAAAGTGCGACATCTAAGCCTAGGTTTTGAGGAATCTCCAGCATTGATCTTCACAGTGGCTGTACGACTCTATAATACCACCAATAAGGAAGGAGTGTTCATTCTTCTGTAGCCTCAGCAACATTTGTTGCTGGCTAATTCTGAGATAGCTCCTATTCTTTCTGGAGTGAGATGAAATTTCAGTGTAGTTTTTTTTTTTAAATTGAAATCTTTATTGTTACATTACATATACACATCATAATTGCACTCCAAAAAGGGGATTGGTACTAGTATAAGACACAATTTAATTCGCATTTTTTTCCTATAATCCTACTCACTATACCATGCCCCTATATGCATAAAATTTGTTTCCTTGCTTTTTTGGTATAATCTCAATATTTTTCCCCTCTCACCCTATTTCACTTTGAGTATTTTCTATTTCACAATATATACAATTGCATTCAAGCTAAATCTTGAATACAACCAAAATGTACAATTCTAAAACTCATTTACATCTTTATTTTCTCATACAAGAGAAAAGATGCAATATTTACAGATCTGTGACCTATTTATTTCACTTATGAGGATATCCTCAAGGTATGTCCATTTAAGTATAAATGATTCAAACTTATCATTTTTTATGGAAGAGTAATGCTCCATTCTGTAGAAGAACCATAGCTTTTTTATCCAGTCTCCAGTTGATGGACATTTGGGTTGTTTCCAAGATGTAGCAATCACAAAATGAGCTGCTATAAACATGGGTGCACATATGTCACTGTGATATGATTCTTTTAATTCTTTTGTGTATATACCTAGCAGGGCTATGGCCACATAAAATGGGACCTCCAATCCTAGCTTTTTGAGGAATCTCAAAACTGTTCTCCACAGGGGTTGTACGAGTCTCCAGTCCCACCAAAAGTGCAGAAGGTTGCATCCTCTCTGCAGCCTCGCCAATCTTTGTTGCTGGCTAATTCTGAAATGGCAGCCATTCTTTCTGGAGTGAGAGGAAATCTCAATGTTGTTTCAATCTGCATCTCTCAAATGAATAATGATGTTGAACATTTCTTCATATGCTTCTTAGCTGCTCTTACTTCTTCCTCTGAAAAATATCTGTTCACTTCAGATGCCCATTTTTGAATTGGGTCTTTAAATTTGGGTGGGCTGATGTTTTTGAGCTCTTTATATATTCTAGATAATAGCCCTTTGTCTGAGGAACAGCTGGTAAATATCTATTCCCACATTGTTGGTTGCCTTTTTGCTCTGTTGGTGGTTTCCTTTGCTGCGCAGAAGCTTTTTAAAAGAATGAGGTCCCATTTGTTGATTTCTTCTGCGAATTCCTGTGCTATAGAGGTTTTGTTCAAGAAGTCTTTCCATAAGCCAATGTCTTCAAGAGTTTTACCTAACCTGTTTTGCAGTAGGTTTAGAGTGTCTGTTTTAATATTTAAGTCTCTTATCCACTTTGATTTTAGTTTGGTACACAGTGAAAGAGCTAGATCTAGTTTTAGTCTGTGGCAAGTTAAAGTTCAGTCTCTCCAGAACCATCTGTTAAAGAGGCTATCTTTCCTCCATTGAGGATTTTTGGCTCCTTTGTCAAAGATGAGGTGGCTCCATGTATTTGGAGCAGTTTCTGGATCAATCTACTTCATTGATCTTCAGGTCTGTTACTTTGCCAGTACCATGCTGTTTTTATCACGGTGGCTTTATAGTATAGTTTCAGGTTCAGAGTTGTAATATCCCCCACCATGTCCCCGTTGCTTAGAATTGCTTTGGCTATTCTAGGTCTTTTATGGTTCCAAATGAAAGTATGGATGTTTTTCTCTAGATCTGTGAAATATGCTGTTGGGATTTCATTTGGGATTGTGTTGAATCTGTATAGTAGTTTTGGGAGTATAGCCATTTTGACAATATTGGTTCTTCCTGCCCAGGAGCAGGATATGTCTTTCCGTCTTTTGACATCATCTTCTATCTCCTTTTTCAAAGTGCTATAGTTTTCAGAGTACAGGTCTTTCACCTCCTTTGTTAGACTGATTCCTAGATATTTTATTCTGGGGGGGTGCTATTGTGAAAGGGACTGACTCCCCAATTTCTATCTCAGTGGGTCTACTGTTTGTGTATACAAAGGCTACTGAATTTTGAACGTTGACTTGTAACCAGCTAAGCAACTAAAATTGGCGATTAGGTCCAGCAAATTTTTAATGGAGTTTTTAGGATACTCTAGATAGAGTATTGTATCATAATCAAATAATAACAATTTAACTTCTTCTTTTGCTATCTTTATTCCTTTTATTTCTTTCTCTTGCCTAATTGCTATGGCTAATATTTCCAGAACTATATTGAACAGAAGTGGTGAGAGAGGAATTCCTTGTCTTGTTCCTGATCTTAGTGTGAAAGGTTTCAATTTTTGACCATTTAGTATAGTGCTGACTGATGCTTTCTCATAGGTTCCTTTATTATTTTGAGATACAGACCATCTATTCAGATCTTCTGTAGGGTACTGAACATAAATGGGTGTTGTATTTTGTCAAACGCTCTTTCTGCATCAATTGAGATGACGATATGGTTTTTGTCCTGGAGTCTGTTTATATGGTTTATAACATTTATTGATTTATGCATGTTGCACCATCCTACATACCTGGGGTGAATCCAACTTGGTCAGGGTATATAGTCTTTTTGATAATTCTCTGTATTTTGCTTGCCAGTATCTTGGTGACGATTTTTCCATCAGTGTTCATTTTGGATATTGGCTTGTAGTTCTCTTTTTTGGTTGGGTCTTTCTCTGCTTTTGGAATCAGGGTAATGGTTACTTCCAGGAATGAGTTTGGGAGTACCGCTCCCCTTTAAATTTCATTAAAGAGTTTAGGAAGTATAAGTACTAATTCTTCTTTAAAAGTTTTATAGAATTCAGCAGTAAAACAATCAGGTCCAGGGCTTTTCTTTGTTGGCAAGTTTTAATTACATTTTCAATTTCACAGAATGCTATTAGAGTATTTAACATTTTTATATCTTCTTTATTCAGCTTTGGGAGTTCATATGTGTCTAGAAATCTATTTATTTCTTCTACATTTTCCAATTTATTAAAGTATACATTTTCAAAGTAGATGTTAATTATCCTCTGGACTTCCTCTTGGTCAGTAGTAATTTCTCCATTCTCATTCCTAATAGCATAGATGTGCACCTCTTCCTTCCTTTGTTTAATAAGGTTGGCTAAGGTTAAGTTGTTTATCCTCTCAAAGAATCAACTTTTCAATTCATTTATTTTTTTAAGGTTCTTTGAGACAGAGTCTTGCTTTGTGGTTCAGGCTGGCCCTGAGCTCAGCCCTCCACTCACATCACAGCAATCCTCCTGCCTCTGCCTCCTGAGTGCTGGGATTACAGGAGTGAGCCACCACACCTGGCACTGTATTATGTGGTACTGGTTGCTGCTGGGGTGAGTCTCCTCACCCAGTATTGTTATGTGGTTACCAGCGATCGAGCCTGGTCCCTTGTGCTTGCAAGACAGGTGCCAGAACCACTGGGCTATATCCCCGGCCCTGATTCATTGATTTTTTGAACCATTCTCTTAGTTTCTATTGCATTAATTTCTGCCATGATCCTTATAATTTCTTGCATAGTGCAAGCTTTAGAATTGTTTTGCTTCTTTCTAGTTGCTTGAGGTTCAGCGTTAACTTATTTATTTGAGCTTGTTCCGTTTCTGGATGTAGACCTTCACTGCTATGAATTTTCCTTGTAGAACCGCTTTCATTGTTCCGATAAATTTCTATATGTTGAACTGGTGTTATCGATTAGTTGTAAGAACTGTTCAATTTCTTCTTTAGTTTCTTCTGTGACCCATTGGTTGGTCAGCAGCATGTTGTTCAGTTTCCATGTGTTTGTGAAGATCCTGGGCTTTCCTTTGTTATTCAGCTCCAATTTCAGGGCACTATGGTTGAAAGTACACAAGGGATAATTTATATTTGCTTAAACCTGTTCTATGAATGAACACGTGTTCTATTTTGGAGAATAATCCATGAGCAGCTGAGAATAATGTAAATTTTGACTTTGTGGGGTGAAATACACTTTAGGCTCTATTAAGTCCATTTGCTGAAAAGTCTGCTATAGCTCAAGTATTTCCTTACTGTCTTTTTGTCCAGTCTGTCTGTCTCTTTGTGACAGTGAGGTATTGAGGTCCCCTACTATTATTGTATTGGAGTTTATCTGGTTTTTCATGTCTATTAATGTTTGTTTTATATAGTTGGGTGCATTAGAATTCAGAGCATAGATATTTAAGATTGTTATTTCTTTCTCTTGGATTTTTCCCTGAACTAAGAGATAGTGTCCATCTTTATCTCTCTTTATCAGTTTTGGTTTGATGTCTATTCTGTCTGAAAAAATCGCCACTCCTGCTTTCTTGGTGTTTCCTGTCCCATGGAATATTATTTTCCATCCTTTTACTTTTAGTCCATGGGTTTCTTTCTGAATTAAGTGTGTTTCTTGTATGCAGCAGATTGTAGGATCTTGCTTCTTGATCCACTCGGCCAGTCTGTATCTCTTAATTGGCACGTTGATTCCATGGACATTAATCGTTATGACTGATATAGGTAAATTTAGTGCTGCCATGTTTTCCTGTTCTTGGCTCTGCTTTTCTACTTTTGACCTTTTCCCATCAGTTTCTTGTTTGGTTCCATGGGTTGACTCGGTTACGTCTCTTGGATTTGTAACTTTCCTTATTTTTCTCCAAGATATTCTTTAGAATGTTTTGGAGCACAGGTTTTGTATTTGTGAAGTTTTTCAGGTGTTCTTTGTCATGCAAATATTTTATTTCCCCATCCATTTTGAAAGATATTTTTGCATGATACATCAGTCTGGGTTGGAAGTTGTTTTCCTTTAAAGTTTGAAATACTCCACTGCAGGATCTTCTTGCATTGAATGTTTGAGTTGAGAAGTCCGCTGTGATCCTGACGGGCTTCCCTTAGAATGTAAGTTTTCTTTTCTGTGGCTGCTTTCAGTATTTCATTCTCATTTTGGGTATCTGGGACTTTTATAATTATATGCGTAGAAGTCGATTTTTTCATGTTGTGGGCATGTGGAGTTCTGTACACTTCATATATTTCTATGTCCAATTCTTTTCCTTTTCCTGTGAAGTTTTCTGCTATTCTCTCCGTGAATAGCTTTTTTAATGTCTTTAACATTGTCTCCTGCTTCCTCAGTGACTCCAATCAATCTAATGTTATTCTTCTTTGAATCATCTAGGAGCTGTTGGATTGACTTTTCATTATCACTTGCTTTTCTCCATAGATTATGCCTTTCCAGTTCATTGGTTGAGATCCTGTCTTCTAGGTCTGAAATTCAGTCTTCTGCCATATTTATTCTATTGCACAAACCTTCACTTTCTTAATTTCCTGGGCGTCTGCTTGTAGATGTTTAAAAGGATCCATTGCTTTTGCTATCTTGGATTCTATCAACTCAATGATTTCATTTTTAGCTTTATTAATCATCGTGTTGTCAGTGTTCAATATCTCTGCTTTCATCTCAAAGATCAGTTCTGATTTCCATTTTACTAGATCTGCTTTGGTTACCATTTCTGAGGACCCTGGAGACTGGCCTTCAAACTTATCTATTTCCCTTCCCCTTGTGTTACATTGAGGTGAGGATCTAAGGCTTTGAGTGTTTCCTCATTTCTGAGTTTTTGTCCTGCTTTTTTTTTTTGGCTTTGTATGTGCCCTGTTTTCTGGCCATGTTTGTTTCAATTCTCTTTCCTCCTAATATTTAGGAACCTTAAAACATCAGTGTTTCCTGGGTTGTTCTTTATAGCCTGTAAAGAAAAACCCCTGGTTCTGGCACACCATATGAGGCATTCAAACAATACCGTCAGGACACCTTGTCCCATCTGCTTTAGAGCCAGGAAGTCTCTGGTTCCTGCACTGCTACAATGGTGCTTCCTGAGGTTCCAATGGGCCCACCTGATCACCAATACAGAGTCCCTGGTCTCGTTTGTGCAGTTGGCCTGGAAGCCAGTAGCTGCAGGCCCTTTGCAGTTGCAGTGGTACTGGCTGATGTTCCAACAGGCCCACCTACTCACCAATACAAGGTCATTGGGTGTGCTTCTGCAGTAGACGTGGAGGAAGTCAGACTCTGGCCTTGCTTGGCTGCAATGGCGTGGGCTGCTGCTTCCCCAGCCCTGCCTGCTGTTTTACTCAGTCCCTTGGTGCTCTTCTGGCATGGGCCTTGAGGCCAGTAGGCTCCAACTCTGGCGCGACTGCAATGGTGTCAAATGCTGCCTCCACAGCACTGCTTGCTGCTATATTCAGTCCCTGGGTGCTCTTCTGGCATCGGCCAGTTCCCTAGCAAGTTCCAACCCTGGCATGGATGCAGTGGTGTCAAACGCTGCCTCCAAAGCCCTCAGTGTTGTTTTCATCTGCATCTCTCAAATAATCAGTGATATTGAGCATTTCTTCATATGCTTCTTAGCTTCTGCCTTTTACTTCTGCCTCTGAAAAGTGTCTGTTCATTTCAGATGCCCATTTTTGAATTGGGCTGATTTTTTAAAGCTCTTTATACATTCTAGTAGTAGCCCTTTGTCTGAGGAGTAGCTGATCAAAATTCTTTTTCCATATTGTTGGTTGCCTTTTTGTTCTGTTGGTGGTTTCCTTTGCTGTATAGAAGATTTTTAATAGACTGAGATCCCATTTGTTGATTTCTTCTTCCAATTCCTGTGCTATAGAGGTTTTGTTTAAGAAGTCTTTCCCTAAGCCAATGTCTTCAAGAGTTTTACCTAACCTGTTTTGCAGCGGGTTTAGTTTGTCTGTTATAATATTTAGGTCTCTAATCCACTTTGATTTTTGCTTGGTATATGGTGAAAGATATAGATATAACTTTATTCTTTGGCTACTTAAAGCCCATTTTTTTCCAGCACCATTTATTAGATTGGCTATCTTTCCTCCACTGAGGGTTGTTTGCTTCTTTGTCAATTATGAGGTGATTAGGTGTATCTGGAGTTGTTTTGGATCTTCTAATCTACACCACTGATCCTCAGATCTGTTACTTTGTTAATACCATGCAATTTTTATCACAATGGCTTGCAGATCATAATATCCCTGTTGCTTAGAATTGCTTTCAATGTTCTAGGTCTTTAGTGGTTCTAGATCAATTTTTCTATTATTTTCTCTAGATTTGTGAAGTATGCTGTTGGGATTTCAATAGGGATTGCGTTGAGCTGATATAGTAGTTCTGGGAGTATAGCCATTTTGACTATATGAGTTCTCCTTACTCAGGAACAAGGGAACTCTTTCTGTTTTCTGATATCTTTTCTCTCCTTTTTGAGAGTGCTGCAGTTTTCAGAGTAGAGGTCTTTCACTTCATTTGTTAGATTGATTCCTAGATATTTCATTTCTTTAGACACTACTGTGAAAGCGATTGACTCCTTATTCTCTCTCTCAGTTAATCTATTTTTTGTATATGCAAAAGCTATTGATTTTTTAATGCTGGCCTTTTATCTAGTTGTGCTATTAAATCTGGCAATTAAGTCTAGTATTCTTTGGTTGAGTTTTTAGGATCCTCTACATACAGTATCATGTTACCAGCAAATAATGACAGGTTAACTTCTTCCTTTCCTATCTCTATTCCTTTTATTTCTTTCTCATGCCTAATTGCTGAGTAATGTTTTCTGCATTATATTGAACAGGAGCAGTGAGGACGTCCTTGGTCAACAGGAATGGACATGCTTGTCTTGTTACTGATCTTATTGTGAAAGGTTGCAGTTTTTGACCATATAGTATAATGCTGGCTGTTGGTATCTCATAAATAGCTTTTACTAGTTTGAGATAGAGACCATCTATTCCAATTTTTCTAGGGTTTTCATCATAAATGGGTGTTGTAAGTTGTCACATGCTTTTTCTGCATCAATTGAGATGACCATATGGGTTTTTTTCTTTTCTTTTCTTTTTTCTTGAGACAGGGACTCACTTTGTAATTCATGCTGGCCCTGAACTTTGTCTCAAACTCACATCAGAGCAATCCTCCCGCCTTTGCCTTGCAAGTGCTGGGATTTCAGGCATGAGCCACCATGCCTGGCACTGTGGTATGTGGTACTGATTGCTGCTGAGCATGAGTCTCCACGCCCAGTATTATATGTGGTTACCAGGATCGAACTTGGGCCC
>PVIR01022138.1:0-28564 GCA_004026965.1 Petromus typicus
TCCTTGCGCTTGCAAGACAGGCGCCGGAACCACTGAGCTAACTCCCCGTCCCTGAAATAGGAATTTTGACCCTGAGTCAAGAACGTGAAAATCATGTAGCTATGATTTAGCTATATTTCAAGTAAACTTATAGTGAACCCTTTCCATCTTTTAGCCTGAAGACTCTTGTTCTCCCCTAGTGTTATAACACCACACAGTCTCTTAATCACTGTTTTATTATGTGCAGGAAATGTATTTTATATCCAGTGTTGAACATAGGCTTGATACAAATGTTTGATCCAATAAATATTTAAGAATTAAAAAAAAATTTAAGTTTTCGAGGGAACTTCTAGGGTCTTCTATTTTAGCTTCCTACTCAATACATAATTCTCTCTATAACTAAATCTATAAGTTAGTTAAGATGTCATATTCAACTTTTATTAGAAATAGATTATTTTGATTCATTTACTCTATCTCCATATATACTTTTAGCTTTTATAAACCATTTGAAATAAAGAGTTTGGGGAAATAAATTTCCACCTATTATTAATAATACTTGTAATTAATAAATAATGATCAGTAGAGTTCTTCAATAAAGTTGATGACATTTTGTGAATTGATTTTTCCAGTGGGAAAATAGTAATTTAGAGTAAATAACATTATGATACAGGGAACGTCTGGGAGTGAGGCTCACAATATTGTTCTTTCATTCTTACAGGATTTCACCACCTAAACTCCACTTTTTTATTCATTCTAATATGATAATGAAGTTTACAGATAAATATAAGGCGATTGCCTGCAGTATTTGCTTTTAAGTTTTTTCCCAAAGTGGTTAGTTATCTAATTATGTTCTAGATTCCGTGAGAAAACAAAATTTCTTTCCAAGTTAGCCACTTAGGGTGTAGCTAGTGGATCTGAATGGGAGACTGAGGCAGCCAGGTTTACTAATTTCAAGTCAGGGTATAAAAGCCTGAAAAGAAACAGTACCCTAGCAACATAAGCACATACAGACTCAAAATCATAAATTAAATCCTTGTTATAGTGGAGCAAAGTAATACAACATTTTCTTTTTCTTTTCTTTTCTTTTTTTTTTTTTAGGTTTTTGGAGACAGGGTCTCGCTTTGTGGTTCAGGCTGGCCCTGAGCTCAGCCTCAAACTCACATCACAATCCTCCTGCCTCTGCCTCCCGAGTGCTGGGATGACAGGCGTGAGCCACCACGCCCGGCACTGTGGTATGTGGTACTGGTTGCTGCTGGGTGTGGGTCCACATCCAGTATTGTTATGTGGTTACTGGGGAATCGAACCCGGGTCCTTGCGCTTGCGAGACAGGCGCCGGAACCACTGAGCTAACTCCCCGGCCCCTACATTTTCTTTTTCTTAATTTGATATTAGCAACATTTAGATGTTGGTAGTCATGAAAATAATATGGTTTTTACAGAAAAAATCTACAGAGAAACTGGTTCTGAGATATCTTATTTTCAATTTATTTAGTGATACATTCATTACTTTACTCATTCCTTCCTTGCTGGTAATTGACTTCCAAGGACTCCTTAAAGTCTTATTTATGGAGAAAAATCCATCATTAATTGAGGAAAAGGGCAGAAAACGCCTTACACATTCTGGAGGAGAAGTAGTATGGAAAGAAGACATTCAGATTAATCTTGAGCAACAGCTGGACGTCATGGCTTCCATTTCCATGTGGCTAAAGCACCAGTTCAAAAGCACAGAACCTAGGAGACTGGCGCTGTCCCTGTCGCTGGGAAAGGCTCCGTTCCTAAGCGGTGGGCCCTCTGGTCATCCACTCAGTGCCGAAATTGGATACGGATTGCCAAGGGCACTCTGGCAAACATTTACTAAGCTCACCTTTGCCTGTCCTATCCCTGACGGGGCTATGACCTCGAGGTTGTGTGTGCACCTGAACTGTTGCAAAACTTCACTGAAATGCCTCCTTTGGCAGATAAGGCCAGCACTGCAAACAATGAGCTACTCTGAGTGAAGGACACAGAGATATTCATTAAACTACTCTTGAAATGTGTCTTAGGGCCGAAAATGTTCAAAACGGAGTGTTAGGAGGGGAAATAAGTATAATTCAGTCAATTAAAAAATGCTACATTCTCCTCACATCCTGGTGAGAGGAGTAGACGAAAGGTAGCGGGTGATGCCCCAGTCAGCTTCAGCTGTGTGTAAAAGTGAGGCTGCACCTCAGAGGGACCCCAAGCTGTAGCTAAAAGTTACCGGACATAGCATAGCAGACCGTGATTTTTTCCTTTAGAGACATTTTAATTCCAAGTCCAGTTTTATACCTACGTAATGGTCACGTATGAACACAGTAATGGCAGCTTCAAGAATGACTCCTCAAAATATGTCATAGTTGCTATTTGAGTGAAAAAACTGTTAAGTAGGAAAAATAAAAGGAATTCCAGATAAATAAACCTAGCTCACATCAGCAATTTCAAAGTCCAGACAGGGACCAGAAACTCTTGGGATGTATTTATTGATAGCTTTTTTATTTCTTTTTCTACCAGTACCAGGGATTGAACTCAGAACTTTGCACTTGTAGAAAGGTGTGGTGCCATTGAACTAAATCCCTGGCTCTTGGGATAATTCTTTTTTTTAGGTTTTTTGAGACAGGGTCTCAGGCTGGCCCTGAGCTCAGCCTCCAATTCACATCACAGCAATCCTCCTGCCTCTGCCTCCCGAGTGCTGGGATGACAGGCGTGAGCCACCACGCCCGGCACTGTGGTATGTGGTACTGGTTGCTGCTGGGTGTGGGTCTCCACATCCAGTATTGTTATGTGGTTACTGGGGAATCGAACCCGGGTCCTTGCGCTTGCGAGACAGGCACCGGAACCACTGAGCTAACTCCCCGGCCCTGTTTCCTTTTTTTAAGTCATCAATTTTTTTCTTTCCTTTCTGTACTTACCCCTACCCCCTTTTCCCTTTGAATATGTTCTTACTATTTCACAATACCTTCATACATTTTAGAACTCATTAACACCTCCTGTTGCAGTGGAACTAGAAATTTTTGTTCTAAGTGCAAAGATCTCTATAGTTTTCTGCAACATTCAATTTTAATTATATAATAAAATATATTGTTTCTCATGCCATATGATAGGATTAGCCAGTTAATTTGCTTTCAGCTAATTTTTATATTCTCTTCATAAGGAAATGATTGAATAATTTTTAGGGACAATTTTCTGTTTTCTAACTAGAACAACCTCACCATATTCAAAATCATGGTGTCTGATGGGAAAAATCAGATATGTAGCATTTCTTATCAAATGATGCTTTAAGGAAGTTTACTCATATATTACATATTACCCAAGGGATACTGTTTATGCTGTTTTTACATTAACTAACAACTGACCATAAAACTGGGGGCTATAGTGGTTTTTAATCTGTGGCTTTACTTCAGCCTCTAGGGATTCATTAGGTCCTCTCCATCTGCAGAAAGTGTTGGACAAAGGTCTAATGATTATACTCTCTCCAGCTCCTTTCAGTCAGAGGAAAATTTTCATACTTAGTCTTCTCTCAAAAGTTCTTCTAACTATTTTGGATACTGAGTTTCTATGTGTGACTTTGTTGGGAAATGAGTTTGAAATAAAAACATAGTTATCCAAGATTTTGATAATCTTTTTTGATAATCTAATTTTGATAATGGGTTTAGCCATTCAATGTTTGTAAATTGTGAAAATCAGCCTTTCTGACAGGCTAGAGATTTTGAAATGAAAGAAGAATAAGAATTTCTTAGTGGAAAAAAAGAGTATCATAATAACAGGTTAGTGATTTCTGTTATTTGCTTAAGAATAACAACAATTCTCCAAAGGTTTCAGAAAGCATTCTTTATGTACTGGTGGTAAAAGTGAAGTTTGAAAATAAATAGCTGCTTGCTGATATCTGGAGGCTATGTTGTTGACAATGAGAAAATTCTATAAAGGGGCCTGGCCACTGTGAAGAATGTTACAATGAACAAAGGAGAGCAGATATCTGTTAAATATCCTAGTTTCAGTTCCTTGCGATATAGATCTAGATGTCAGATTGTTGAATCTTATAATTCTATTTAAATTTTTTTTGAGGACCCTATATATTATTTTCCATTGTGACCTACTTTACATTCTCATCAACAATATTCAAGGGTTCTACCTGGTTTCTAAATAGTCAAACTAATGGAAGCAGAAAATAGAGTGGTGTTTGCCAAGAGACAGGGGTAGGGGAAAAGGGAATTTTTGTTGAGGATAAACTGATGAGTTCTAGAGACTACCTGATACAATGCCTATGGATAATAAAATTTTGTGCACTAAAAATTTGTTAAGAGGGTTGATCTCATATCAAGTGCTCTTACCACAACCCAACCCAACCAAACAGAGCAAGGGGACAAACATTTGGAGGTAATGGAGGGGTTCAACACCTTTATCATGGTGGTAGTACCATATATATACACACACATTTATAATTTAATAAGTCTGAGCACGCATGGTATATATACATACATGCTCAGACTTATTAAATTATAAATGTTCAATATGTGTGGCTGGTTTTTCTGATAGTGCCATGCACCACGTTGCTTTTTTTGTTTTGTTTTATATATGAACTATTCCTCAGTAAAGCCACTGGAAAATTTCAAAAGGAACTGGTCTGTCCTGGAATGGAGAAAACCCTTTGTGCATATGTAGATGAATAATGAGGGGGCATGAGATGGTACAGGGGCCAAGAATAAACCATTTCAGTCCAACTAAAGAAGTTTAAAGAGTTTGGATACAGAGAGCAATACAGGACAGATCTTGTGGCAAGGAAGCCATGTCAGAATTAAGAGAGTAGCAACAATCTCTAGAAAGAAATTAATCATCATGGTTTAGCTGTGGAGATTAAGGGGTTGGGCTTCAGGACATCAAGTTCCATGAGGACAGAGGCTGTGACTATTGCCCAGGGTGTTGGAGGAACACAGAAAGACTGCTGGGAAGACGCACAGAGTCACAGGGAGAACAGAAAACCACTCCTACTTTACTCCTAATATGAGTAGGCAAAAAAGAAAAACCCTTGTTACCATGGACAACATGCAAATTCGGCCTCCTATGTCACTACTTCCTTTAAGAAGGACTGATGAAGACTTGATCCTGATTGCCCTCTGGGAAGTTCTTATCCTGATCCTCAAGGGGACAACATCTATTAATTCTTTGTACAGTAATGTAGCGCAATAGTGCTTTCTTCCCATGGCACAGTGTAAGGCTTTAACTCTAAATGTTTCATTGCAGTTTACTATATGCTTAAGGTTGTGACTACTTCCCTGTCCTATAAGATCAAAGCCTATCTCGCTGGCTGAATGAATCACAAAATAAGGAAACATTGATTTATTGAAACAAAGAATGGTTTAATTAATACATCTGTTTGGAAGTTTTCTATGACAGATCTTACATAAATAAACAGGGTTGGAAAGTATCCCTTTAGTGATCAGATTTTAGTTTGCCACCTCATTTTTCTGTACAGATAGGTGATCCCTCTCCCTAGTGTGAAATGTCTCACAATCAACTGGCTCATTTGACTCTGCTCACCATTTTCATTTCAGTTACTTTTTGGTAAGGAAGATAAATGAAGAATACAAAACCAAATTGTGTGCCATTTTTAATGTCACTTATCCTATCCCTTTTTCAAAAAGTCACATTCACCACATTTTGGGATTTTTCAAGGGAAATAGCATAGGAAAGGTAATTCTTTCAACACAAAGTAAAAAATGTCACATACAGAAGAATAAAAGTCTCTGTCAGGATACTACTGCTGTGGGAAGAAGGGCCTGATCTTCATAGATATCTTTTTCATTGAATACCAGGACCCCTTCCAGTTCATCCACACAACGCCATCGTCTGTGCCGTGTTTAGCCATGTCCCAGCTGTACTGCCCACCCCAGTAGTATCTGCCATTGGGATTGGCTGCGTGACACCTGTTATACCACCATCCACCACCGTCCTCTTTAGAGCACTGTTTCTTTGGATCTGTATTTATCCTGAAAGAAAATACATTTGGGGTTACTAGAAAGAAGTGTAATTTTCACATAGAGTTTTTGAACAGTCCAAGCAGGAGAATGCCCTAGTGAGCTGTGCATGGTACTCTTTTCCTTGGGTTCTGTATGTGAAATTCTGTTAATATAGCAAAGGTCTTCTCTGTCCAATAGCAAAAACAAGGGGGTGGGGATTGCTTTTCTATTACAGAACCTTGGGAAACAAGCCAAAGGTTTTCATATGCACATTATAATACAGATCGTCTAAATATTTGTAATTCATGAGTAACTGTGCTGTAATTACGCTTCTAGTTCTTTACAGTTGTGTGACTTGGATACAGTATAGAATCTCTTTTCCTTCACATTTTGCATTAGTGTATACTGGATCCAGGGGTTAATGAGTTTCCTTCTGGCAGATTTGTCCACCCACATAACGTACTTTAATCATTTCCCCTATTTGACCTTCCCTCCAGTTCCACATTCTTTGAGGTGAGGTATTCACTGTCTCTAATGGGTCAATCTCACTAAACTTCACCGAAAATGAGAACAATAACTTCTACCTTACACATAGTTGCAACGCTTCTGACATAGAGAACTTAGTAGAGCTGAGGCTGAGAAATAATATAAGTGGAGAGCCACACATACCAGCCGTCATTGTCTCTGTCATAGGTGCTGAAGAACATGCCGTTGTGGATGGTCATGGTCCTGTTCTCCCCCACCAGCTGGGAGGCGCCCTCCATCAGAGCATTGCCAGCCGACCCCCGGTACTTGCTCACGGACACCTGGTACTTGTTGGCCTCATTCTGCACTGTGAATCCTCCATACTGTGCCTTTACTTTATCTCCTTTCCAGTCCTCCATTTCAATTAAAAGTTCTGTGGTTCCCATCCGAGTAAGCTGGCTGATTTTATCATTTCCAAGCCAATACTCACCTAAACGAGAAACAGTAAGACCTTACTGAAAGTAAAACCTTTACAAACCAAAGCCTGCTTTTCTTTCCATATTTTTCATATCCTTTGCTTCCATATTTTTATATATAAACTTCACCACTTGCTTTTAAAACATAAAGACAGACTCCTTACAGTTGATTTTTTTTTTTTTTTTTTTTTTAGGTTTTTGGAGACAGGGTCTCACTTTGTGGTTCAGGCTGGCCCTGAGCTCAGCCTCCAACTCACATCACAATCCTCCTGCCTCTGCCTCCCGAGTGCTGGGATTACAGGCGTGAGCCACCACGCCCGGCACTGTGGTATGTGGTACTGGTTGCTGCTAGGGTGAGTCTCCACACCCAGTATTGTTATGTGGTTACCGGGGAATCGAACCCAGGTCCTTGCGCTTGTGAGACAGGCGCCAGAACCACTGAGCTAACTCCCTGGCCCTGATTTTTTTTTTTTTAACAGAAAGAAATCCTATCTTACTTAGAGTGATTTTACTTAGCCTTCTGGTTTTTACCTGGTAGGCCACAGTATTTTTTCCCTTCAGCACTGGCTGCAATATTTCCAAATCCTTGTTTGTACGGGCCCCATTTCCTGCCGAAGTCAACACTGCCGTCTTGACGGTTTTGAATTACTGTCCACCCTTTGGTTGATAGAAACAAAAGTAGCAGACATTACCAATAACAAGTAATACCACCTGATAGGGAATATCTGAATCCTCTGTTCACTCAGTTTTTAAATTCCTACTCACATACTTTCCTCCAATATAGATATAAAAAGGAAAAGGAAATGAGGAGTAACACTTAAAACTTGTGAAAATGATAAACGCTTTATCTGACTGCTAATTATGAATCATCTATTTTAACATTTAAAATATTAGATTACATTCCACATGAAACAGCTGATTTCCAGCTGGGTTTGCGTGAGATCTTCCTGGGCATCTGAAGTAGTGATAGTGAGCCACAGCGCACGTCTTACCCCCATTTTCCGTGGACATGTCACAGTACACTCTGTATGGCTTGATGGAAGTATCTGGCTGAATGAGGTACATCTCGGATGTTTCACCCCCTTTCCTAATAATTTCCTCGCATTCTGTAAGCAGAAGATAAAATGTTATGTTCAGTGCTCAACAATATAATTACTTTATCTTTGGTTTCCTGATCTTACATAAGTTATGGAGGACTGTTTCCTATATATATTTTGGAGGAACACAGAAATTGGATTTGCCTTTTACTGAAACTTGAATTTAGTTTTGAGGGATTTTATCGGCCTAGCAAATGAAAAAAGAAGCCTTTTCCATTTTTTTTTAATGCCCTGATACATCCACAAATAGGCAGAACCAACAGGATCAACATGATGAGGAGTTCCTTCCTTTTTTTACGGTGGTGCCATCTGCTCACACTAGCATGTGTGGACATTCACCAGCCCCCTTCCCTGGAGACTGCAAGTGGCCCATCTTCCATCCCACCGGCAGCAACTGACAAATCATCAGGCCAAGGCAGAATATAACATGCTAAAAACACCTTCATGATGTGCTGTAACATTATATTCTTTGGGATAAATCCTCTGCATTTATTTTTTAGCCTTATTTTCAGGGAAGGTGCTTTCTTCTGAACCCAAAGAAATAAAGTTCACAAGCTAGTTACCTTTGCCAGACACCACAGGAATGTTGCAACTGACGGTGCATGGCGTGCGGCAGTACTCCATTTGAGCTGCAACATCGGATTCCAGCTTTTGTATTTTGCTTCTCAGGTTTTCCAGGATGGAGCGGAGCACACGAAGGTTAGTTGGTATGTTAGTGTTCACAGTCTCATCAATATATATTCGTTGGTTTTCTAGTTCTGAGGAGTATTCATTTACAACATTTTCATTATCTGGAAAAATGAAATTATTCAGGAATGGTCAGGATTTTGGCCTCAGAAGAAACTAAGTGTGTTCAGTTACCTAATGATGATTTTGATTTTCTGATAATATGTGAATTGACCTTGAGCTTGATGCAGTTGTGTATCAAGAAACTATGATATATCATATTCATATGTCAGTTAGTCCATGGCATATGCAAATGAAAACAGCCCAGTAACACCAGTAATTCACTATAAGTCCAAAGACAGTGTTCAATAAACAATACAACTGATTGCTTATTTCTTTGATGGGAAAAAGAGGAGAAATGAGTAAATGAGATTTCCATCTCAGGTGCTTGACATCATATGGAATAGATAGACTTGATTTATTTAGTGGTGGAGAACCTTTTAGAGCTCTTAGTGGTAACAAACATTCTGCTATAGTACAAGTGTCACAGGTTCAGCACTTCTGTCATATGCAGAACCTTGAAATTTACCACCACTGACATGTCGTGACTCCTTTGAAACATGTATAAACCTGGGAAGCTGCTTACTGTGAAGCCCCCTCATAGCTGATTCCTGATCACCAAGCCAAGTGGTGCTCAGCATCTGGATCTCAAGATTCAGATCTCAAGATTCAGTCACTATTCAAAAGTCAGTTCAGTGTATCACGGGTTACTCTCACATACTTAAAACCTATTAATGCCAAATGTTTCTTGAAAACTATCTTCTGGCTAACAAGATCAATTCTGTATAGGCTGAAATCAAGGAAGCTCAGTGACATTTTTCATAAGAAGTCATCCTTGCTGATGCCACACTGAGAAAAATATCTGAATCATGTTTATGTGGCCAATTGCAGATGAGGGTGCCGAAGGTGCCAAGGGAAGGATCTCAGGATGACTGGGCACTCACAGAAGTGGGTGTGAAAGGGAGTGAATCAACCTAGAAACGGCAGCCTCTTACTCATGCATTCTCGTGGTGAATGCTTGTGATGTTATTGCTGGGAACCGAATGGAAAACACAAAGATATTTACTTTTCATCTGCTCCTGCCTCTGTCTCCACAAGTTTTTTAGCAGAGTCACATACTGATGGTTGGAAGAGGAGGTCTGGGAAATGGACTCCACATTGTTGTTTAACTCAGCAATACTGTTTCTGATTGGTCTTTCCTGAGTTAGCAAAGTATCTTGCAACTGACATCCTGTAGGACACAACACCCCCTGCAAACGAAGAAACAGCATATATTAGAGGAGGCACTTGAGTCTGGATATTTGTTCAAGTGATGCATAGTCATGACTGCTTTCATCAGTCAACAGAGAAACTTACTACTTTATTTTCCTTATGGAAGACAAAAAAACTATCATTATCATATCTGATAAATATGAAGAATAGTCATTGCCATGAAGAAATACAATTGGACTATGAAAACGTTACCTCATTTGAACAAAAGAGGTAGACAGAATACAAAATAAAAGCAATAACCACATATCCTAATTTATTTTCCTCTATTTATTTATTTGTTGTTTGGTCTGGACCAAACAACCTATATAAACAACCTAAATAAATATATAAATCAAACCACCTAAATAAATCAATGTAAATGAAAGATCCAATTAATTTTACTATTGTAATTTTTATTTCCAAAATAAGCGAACGGTGATAATAATGCAGGTGTATGGAACATTAGGCTTTCTCTGCACAGAAACATCAAGTTCACCTACCAGGTCTGGGTCGGCATGAAGACAGCCTCCAGCATCTGGGGGTTTTCTTTCCACTTTCTTCTGGCTCGCATCTGCTTTGGCAGGACGGGCCCTATAGCCACCTCCACTGATGGGGGGTGGGGCAGGCCTCAGGCTGGGAAGCTCTTCCCTCCTCCTGTCTACAGGCCGGTGACCACGGGCATCCGGGACTGTCTGCAGGTATCCACATAGAGAACAAATGCAGAGTGTTAGAGCAGAGTAGAGGTGTAACTATTTCAACACGCTGTTTCATGGTTGAGGTAGCCCCAGCCAGCCGATGTGTTCAATGTCCATCCATGGGCTGGGCGTTGGTGTTGCCTCTCAAAGCTATTCATGTCTCTTCAGTAACAGATGAGAGATCCACTGCGTGTAAAGTGCATGGGGAAGTTTTAAGAGGCCCTAATCAAAAACAGCGACATATTTTGAGTAGACATGACTGCAGACTCTTTTTTTTTTTTAGGTTTTTTGAGACAGGGTCTCGCTTTGTGGTTTAGGCTGGCCCTGAGCTCAGCCTCAAACTCACATCACAATCCTCCTGCCTCTGCCTCCCGAGTGCTGGGATGACAGGCGTGAGCCACCACGCCCGGCACTGTGGTATGTGGTACTGGTTGCTGCTGGGTGTGAGTCTCCACGCCCAGTACTGTTATGTGGTTACCGGGGAATCGAACCCGGGCCCTTGCGCTTGCAAGACAGGCGCCGGAACCACTGAGCTAACTCCCCGGCCCCTGCAGACTCTTGAAACCTAGGCAGTGGTGCACACAAAGTTGTCAGCGATCTGTACTGACAAGAAAAGAGAATGTCCTCAAGCCTCCTGGGTTACTAAGTCCCTGTAACTGTTAATAGTCATTTCTCTACTTCCAACTTTTATGCAGATCAGACTAACTCAGATAATCTTATTTGAGAGATACGATTTACTGAAAATTAAATGTATTTAAACTTTGTTTAAAACAAGACATTCTTTGAACTTTGAACTAGAGGAGTAAGACATTCTGCAATCTGGCTGCTTGGATCTCATACTCAGTAGCTGTGAGACCTTGTTCGAGTTACTCTGTCTGCATCTAATTTCCTCTTAGAAGGCTACCTATATCTTTTTTTTTTTTTTTCCTCTTAGAAGGCTGCTTATATCTTTTTTTTTTTTTTTTAGGTTTTTGGAGACAGGGTCTCGCCTCCAACTCACATCACAATCCTCCTGCCTCTGCCTCCCGAGTGCTGGGATGACAGGCGTGAGCCACCACGCCTGGCACTGTGGTATGTGGTACTGGTTGCTGCTGGGTGTGGGTCTCCACACCCAGTATTGTTATGTGGTTACTGGGGAATCGAACCCGAGTCCTTGCGCTTGCGAGACAGGTGCCGGAACCACTGAGCTAACTCCCCGGCCCAGGCTGCTTATATCTTATATCTGCCTTCTAAGCTTACTGTGAGGAGTAAGTGACTTGCATATGGCACCTGTAGAGCAGCACCTGACACACTGTAAGTGCCTGTTCTTATTTTTATTGGAAGTTTACATAACTAATAACAGTTTAAGTGGCTTCTTCACTGTTGGTTCTCCTTTATTATCTTTATGAAATTACTACATCATTCTTTAGAAATTTCCTACATGATCTCTTTGTTAAATACCATGATTTTGTCATATATAAAATAATTCTCAAGGTTTTTATGTTGTAATTAAAATAGTCGTCAATTTAAAAATAGTATGCTAACAAGTCATGATGTAGGACATATGCAATACAATAGAAAAGTTTTAGTTTGGATTAAGTGTATTACCACATATTCTTTTTCAGTAGTTATCCCTTTAGGAGCTTATATTACAAATTAATAAATAGCAAAACTTGGGCAGTAGTGGAGCTCTTGCAATTGAGTAAGTCATCTAATGAAATGTATTTGGAATTTTACCATCTATTCATGGAATCATTGTATCATTTACAATTTATTGGTGTAGTGCTAAGACTGAAACCCAAGAAAATTAGCTTTAGATTCTTCCCCTTAACCACTGACACACACACACACATACACACACACACACACACACACATCCATGATGTGTGAAGCTTTGGAGGATAGACACTTTTTTTGAATCTAAGGCATAGTCTCAGCCAGAGATATTCAGATTTTTTTTTTTTTTTTGAGACAGGGTCTCGCTTTGTGGTTCAGGCTGGCCCTAAGCTCAGCCTCAAACTCACATCACAATCCTCCTGCCTCTGCCTCCCGAGTGCTGAGATTACAGGCGTGAGCCACCATGCCCGGCACTGTGGTATGTGGTACTGGTTGCTGCTGGGTGTGGATCACCACACCCGGTATTGTCATGTGGTCACCGGGGAATCGAACCCGGGTCCTTCCGCTTGCGAGACAGGCGCCGGAACCACTGAGCTAACTCCCCGGCCCGAGATATTCAGATTTTATGATTCTCTCAAACAAAAATTTTAAAAATAACTTTTTTTGTTATAGAGTAACAGTAGTGATATAGCATTGATAGTCTAATATAGCACAAAATTAAAGATATAGGATTGATAGTTTGCTTTTACTAGAGAAAAAATATGAAAAATATTTAAAGAAATTATTGGAGTACTGATTTTAGGTCTAAGTTATATGATAACTAAAATTGGAAAATCCATTTTGGAAACTAAACTATTAAATTATTTCTAAGAGGATTAGTGAGTAGGAATGTGAAATTAGTTTGCAAAACACTTTACAAAAATCTAGTGCCATATACTTTTTACCCTAATGTGATTAATCAGAAAGCTATTTATATTTATATATAATCTAATAATTAGAACTACATTCGTTCTTCAAATTCAGCAAAATGCCTAAAATGAATCACTTTCTTTAAGTATTACTCTGCATTTTTACCTGTAGTATGATATTACTATGTCATATACAGGAAGCTAGATCATAATACATTTGATAATAAAATTGAAAGTATTTAAATATTCATTTTCCTAAATGCACTATATATTTTTATTAAATTCAAATCAATAATGATAAGTTGCTAATGATAACACTCAAGGAAAAAAACAGTTACACAAATGAAAATAATTAGATTCCAAACTATTTCATAAACATTAATAATAACAGGAAGTACGAAGCATCTCTGATTTAAAATTTCTCATCTGAAGAAAAAGTATTTCACTTTCTATTATTACACTTGATCTAGTCTGCTGTTAAACTTAGATTGTAATTCTTATTCATAAATAATGAATAATCACAAGAGCTACATATTGGCCTCTTTCATCAAAGAATAACCTATCTATCTTAACTTTAAAAAAATATTGTTCTTTGTGGTGTAGCTCTTTCAATTTTCGGATTTTACTCATAATTCTAATAATGTATTGCTATAACTGAATAAAAATGATAGTACTCAGAAGAACAACTAGTGAAAAAAGAAAAATTTACATCATCTGCATCATCTTCAACCTGGAACAGTGTAGACGGTAAACCAGAAAATAAGAAACTTATTTTGCTTTCATATATGGAATACCAGGAAGTATTTTTTAAGTAAAATAAGTCCTGGAGATTAACCACTCCATTTTATAATTACAGTCAATTCTAACTTCATTTAAATAACTATTCTCATAAGATTAGGATTCCACAACTTTAATATTAATAATACTAGTAATAAGGTAATATTTCTGAAATCACCTCATCATCGTAGTCACCAGCCGCTTGACACTTGATTGAGGAAACACACAGCAGGAGCAATAGTAGATGTTTCATGGTTTTAAACCTCTGAAGGCTCCAAGAAATCACCGTTGGCCTTTACACTTGGGAGACTGTGCCCTTTATATACGCCTGGGGTCTGCGGGAGGCCCGAACTCCAAATGGCTACCCTCCCTTAGTTAACTTTTAATTTTTTGCTCTGGTTGTTGGCTGAACCATTTTATCACTTAAGCAACATCTTCCCAGCAGGACTTATTTGCTTGTCATAAAACTGTTCTTCACTATTGGCCTAATTTGGAAACACCAAACTCTTCAGTTCCTTTACTCTGACCAAATGATGGGAAATTAGGGCCTTCCTACCGGAGATATGTATTACACTTCTTGTAAATTACTGTGGCTATTACACAAGTTCACAAGGGATGTCTGAAGAAATAAAAAGAAATTTTAATCCAAGCGAAAAATTTTGATCTAATTATTTTAAATCTAATAATTTAGATCCTTGATCTAATTTTGATATAATGATTCCATGAATAGATGATGAAATTGCAATTTTGATCATAGTTTAGTAAGGAGGCACTTACTAAATTATGAACTCACTCAAGATAAACCATACATGCTTATATTTCCAGGTAAACCTGTAGTTCAGTTTATTTATTTATTTATTTTTATTTTTTATTTTTTGAGACAGGGTCTTGCTTTTGTAGTTCAGGCTGGCCTTGAGCTCAGCCTTGAACTCACAGCAATCCGCCTGCCTCTGTCTTCCAAGTGCTGTGATTATAGGACTGAGCCACAATACCCAGCACTGTGGTATGTGGTTCTGATTGCTGGTGGTTGTGAGTCTCCATGCCTGGCGTTGCTGTATGTAGTTGCCAGGACTGAACCCTAGCCCTTGCACTTGCAAGGCAGGCACCGAAACCACAGAGCTAAATCCCGGCCTCAATTATTTATTTATTTATTTATTTATTGAGAGAGGGTCTCACTTTGTAGTTCAGGCAGGTCCTGAACTCAGCAAACCTCCTGCCTCTGCCTTCTAAGCACTGGGATTACAGGTATGAGCCACCACACCCAGCACTGTTGTATGTGGTTACCAAGGATTAAACCTAGTACATTATGCTTGCAAAGCAGGTGCCAGAACCACTAAGCTAACTCCCTGGCCCCAGGGTTTTTTTTTTTTTTTTTAGGTTTTTGGAGACAGGGTCTCGCTTTGTGGTTCAGGCTGGCCCTAAGCTCAGCCTCCAACTCACATCACAATCCTCCTGCCTCTGCCTCCCGAGTGCTGGGATTACAGGCGTGAGCCACCACGCCCGGCACTGTGGTATGTGGTACTGGTTGCTGCTGGGTGTGAGTCTCCACACCCAGTATAGTATGTGGTTCCGGGGATCAAACTCGGGTCCTTGCACTTGCAAAACAGGCGCCAGAACCACTGAGCTAACTCCCCGGCCCGCCCCAGGGTTTTAAAAGGTTATTAAGACCAAGAATAAAAATGTCATTATGTGTATATCTTTTTAAGACATTAATCAGAGTAACAAAAGGAACAATTCATGTCTTATGTTATGGAACATAAAAACCAGAAAGAAAAGTCTGGACTTCTCTCTCATCCTCCTTCTCTTTTACCCTACCAGCTTTCATACTTTATTCTTTATGAATATGAATTAAAATTGTAAAAATTATTAAAATAACTAATAGATTGTGGATTGCCTGATTAAATTTATCATTACAGTGCTATGATATATAATGTTCCATTTTATTTCTATACTGTACATATTATTTTATATTGTTTATGAGAAATGCCATTCCTTAACAATTAAGTATTCATACATCTATTCAGACACTAAACGTGTCTCATTTTGTCATTATACTGAAGGCAGCAGTGATTTATTATCTGTTCATTTGTTGCAGTCTTGTAGGATTAAAGACATCTATATGAATCAAAAGGAAATCCAAACCAGTAACTAAATCCAGTAGATATGTTGCTTAAAGGCATTGTTTTTCATCTTTGGTATTAACAGTAAAACATTTTCATTTGCATTTTAAAATGTTTTTATTAGAAAGAAAAGTTATCTGCATTGGATAAGAAGAGTGTTTTAAATATTGCTTTGAAGCAGAATTTTGACAATAGTATGTGACATTTAATTTCTTTCTTCTCTTGGCAGTATAGATAATATTCCCAAATTCTTTCACTTCATATTTAAAGAAAAAAGATAGAGAGCTTAAAGGCCTTATTTTTTAATACTTAGTAAATATTGTACCTTAAAACTTCTAAATTTTTTCTTAGAAGAATAGAGAGCCTCTAATAAACAAAATGTTTGTGTTTGTTAAAGTATAAGAATATTTTTCTTCAAAATATAAAAGAGAAAACATTAAAAATCTGATGAAGATTCTACTTCAGTGATGTACAGCTTCTTGCTAATTTAAAAAGAACTCTCTCTCTGATAAGAACACTAAAATAATGTTTTTCTTTTGAGGTGATGTACTGTTACTACAATTCCAGTCAGTGACATTTTATCAAATAGCAGTAATTCATGACTAAAAAACTTCCATGAGTTTGTACATTGTTTTTAGTTTCTTCTCCAATATTGCTCAACAGCATAACAGAAGTTCCTTCACATCACCCCTTTCTTCTGCTCTGCCTGGCATTCTCTCCAGTGCCAGAAGGAAGATGGATGAAAACTAGAACTCATGTTTCATCAGAGCCAGTAACTGACATTCATTCTACAATCAGTGCCTGGGAGACCTCTAAGGGGCAGGTAGTGTGCTAGAGGTCAGAAACATTAGTAAATAAGGCAGATGCAGTAGCCATTCAATGATTAACTATAGAATGAAAGTGTGAATCGGCTTGTACAGTTACTGAATTCAGATACAAACCCTGACGACTTATCTTGTTTAATCCTTGAAACCACTAAGTTCTACAGATGATAAACCTGAGACACAGAGGGGTTGTGGAAGTAAACTACCTGAGAGCACAGAGGTGGTGAGTGCTGTCATCAAGACTGCATCCAGGGTTGGCTTGCTTGATAGTCTGTGTTTTGTGTCCACTTCAACATAATGCACAACAGAAGGTTCACATTATACAAATGCTGCCTCTTGTTATTCATTATAGCTGTTGTTTTGAGTCAACCTAGCCTCTTGGAACTATAGTATCTCAGGCTGGTGCACTTGTTCACTGCCCTTGTATTTTCACACTCACATGGGTGTGCCTGTGGCTCTTCATGTCTATATGAGCAGCATCTGTCCAATACATCAGTACTAGATCTCTCTTTTTTTTTTTTTTTTTTGAGACAGGATCTCATTTCGTAGTTCAGGCTGGCCCTGAACTCAGCCTCAAACTCACATCACAGTAATCCTCCTGCTTCTGCCTCCCAAGTGCTGGGATTACAGGCATGAGCCGCCATGCCCGGAACTGTGGTATGTGGTACTGATTGCTGCTGGGAGTGAGTCTCCATGCCCAGTATTGTAAGTGGTTACTGGGGGATTGAACCAGGCCCTTGCGCTTGCAAGACAGTCGCCAGAACCACAGAGCTAAATCCGCGGTCCAGTACTGGATCCCTTTAATTCTAGGTTCTGTTTGATTTTCTCTATAAAGTTACATTCACCTATATTAACTCTCTAAATTGCAAAGTATTACAAAGTAGAGGATTGTGATTTCAAAGAGAAGAAATGGACTTGCTGATTCCACTCACTCAAATACTCACTTCTTTGGTATGCTGATGCCATTGGTGGAGAGGAAGGGAGTACTGTTTGTTCCCATATGTTCTGAGGTCAGCAGCGCAGTGCTCTTCAGATTAACTGATACTGTTACCAAAGTCAAGGGCAGTAAATCAGTGACAGAAACTCAAAATAATCTGTTCTGTCCAGTAGCTGTCTGGCATGAAAAGAAAAGATGTGTGGGTGTTGAATGTCAATAGAGTTGCTGTTGCTGCTTTTATAATTCACATTAGGCCTCATGTATAGAGAACAAGGCAATTTGTGTTCTGCAATTATTTATACAGAATCTATTTTTTGGCAAATATGGTGCTGGGGGACAGGAAAATGGTGACCAAGATAGATTAGGGCATTAAACGTGTTAGACTTTACACTGGAACACAAGACAAATTAGAAACTACTTATAATAACTTGTGCACAAAGGAAGGAGAGACTTTGAGAACAGTGATTTGGAGACCCAATATCTGTTAAGGAGCACAAAGACTTGAAAGAAAATAGACTTTTAGATTGTGAAATTGTGGTCT
Source organism: Petromus typicus (assembly GCA_004026965.1). NCBI lineage: Eukaryota > Metazoa > Chordata > Mammalia > Rodentia > Petromuridae > Petromus > Petromus typicus. The sequence continues at coordinate 18,361 of PVIR01022138.1, forward strand.
GAATGGACCATAGTACATCTGGTCACCACAGAAAATCATACAACTGCACCTTATATCATACAACTGGGCATATAGGAGAAATTTCATATGCATCTATTGAGCAAATTTATTAATGTATGAACAAGTGAAGAAATAAAATAGAATCCTGATAAAAAGAAAATAAACAGGTAAAAGTTAGCAGATACTATACCAAGTCACTATAAGTGTACAGTTTGCGAACCTCTCAACCACAGTATGAGAATCAGTATCCAAAGAGAAACTGAAGCTGAAGAGTTAGAAGCCAGGTTGGATGTGGGCATCCTGAACAAGCTTAAGATCGATGTGATAGTGGGATCTGAAGTTGGTTAACTTTCCTCAATGGGATAACAAAGGGCACAGAAGAAGAGTAGGAGATTTCTCTGTCTCTCATTGACAGACGTATTTATGGCAGAGTAGTATGCCATTGTGCACAAATGCCACATTTTATTTGTCATTCATCTTTTGATGTGTATATAAATCAATTCCAAGATTTAGTTGTATACAGCTGCTGTATACATGGGTATATCATTGGTTGGAGGTCATTTTCTTTTAGGGTTTGAAATACATCACTCCAAGCTCTCTTTGTCTTAAGGGTTTGAGTTGAGAAGTCTGTTCAAATTTTGGTAAATTTTCCTTTATAAATGTTTTGCTTCTTTTTCCAACAGCTTTTTGTATTTTATTCTTGTAGTGAATTTCTAAAATTTTGACTATTGTATGCCTTTTTGATGATGACACTCTGGAGTTTTATATGACTTACTCATCTGTATCAATCCTTTTTCCATGTTTGAAAAGTTTTCTGCAATTATTTTTGTGAGCAAGTTTGTTATGCCATAGGTATATCTTCTGATTCTTCATTGATTCCAATTAATCTTATGTTAGTCTTCAATGCATCATTGGGTAACTCTTCCATTGATTTTTCATAGTCCTTTGCTATTTTTAAGAAGTCTTTTATTTGAGGATCACCAACCAGTACTCTGTCTTCTAGATCTGATATTGTATTTATATGTTTTTTACCTCTGTGCTGCATCTAAAGTTAGTAGAATTTTTAATCTCTTGGATTTTTACTTGAATCTATTTTATGGAATCCAGTTCTTTTCTATGTTGGATATTCATGGTGTCCATGTCTTTCCTAAGCTTTTCTATTTTTTTCCCCTGTATCTACTAATCATTTCCTTCATTGTGGCCATCATCTCTTTAATTTTCTGTTGTTTTGTCAAGAGAGTTGTTATTTCCACATCTACTATTTCATAAAATTCAACTTAGAGGCTTTTGATTTCTTCTACCTCAGTGCCTCTTCGATTTGCCTGGATGAATTGGGGCTTGTGGGGCTTGCATCTTGCTTCCATTTTTTTTTTTTTGCTTTTTTATGCATTGACACTTGAAAATTGGTTATAGTAGCTAGCTGTATTACTATTATCAAGACTTCTTTAGGAAATTATTACTTTTCATAGGTTTCTTCCAGGTATAGCTGTATTTTGTTCCCAGTGTCCTGCCTCTTCAGTTTATTATGGGAGAAAAGTTGCTGCTTGTTGGGCTAGGACCCGGTTCTGTGATAGTAGACTGCAGTATTGCTTATGACTCTAAGACGTGTAGCTTTTGGCATATGCAAGTAAGAGCAACTGACCAGAACTATATCTTCTTCCTATAGTAGTACAAACAGTAATAACATGGCATCAAGGGGGAAAAATAATGAGATTATAACAAAAAAGTAAGGACAAAAATTTTATGTATATGGGGGGGCAGTAGGGTGGGTACAGCTATGGGAAAACATAAGAATTAAGTTGTGTCTTATACTGGTACAAATCCTCATTATGGAGTGCAATCATGATGCGTATATGTAATGTACCAATAAAGATTTAAAAACAAAACAAAAAACAAAAATAACAATGGCACCAAGCACAGGCTAGAAAATGACAAACTGTAACTTGTCATAACTATTCATTTGTCACCTTTAACCATAGTTACAAGATTTATAGTTACATAAGAAAATCTCACACAACTTAAATCTATGCACAGTATATATCCACTCAATATTTTAAAGACAATTGTGTGTACAAGTTATAAATACCTATAGAATCCCAACATCTGGGTCCTGTGTTCAACAAGCTCTTCTCTATTGAACTTATTGTTTCAAAGTTACCCATGTAGAAGTAGAGTGACTATAAAAATATGAACTACACTATTTGGAGTATAAACAGGAAGAAAAATAGTAAAACTTGTTATTTTGTAATAACAGAAAGCAGAAAACACTTCTTATAAAAATATAATAAAGAATTGAAAATGGCACTCAAATTTACACTCTTATAAACTACAACTGTTCAAAAGAAAAGGATACAATTTTTTAACGGAAAATAAAAAAGATTATTGCTGAGTTAAATTTCAAGTTGGCTAATGAAGGAAGGTTTTCCTTAAGAATCTGGATTACTGGTGTAATGTAAGTAGATATTATATTCCTATTTACATTAATAAATCTTTTGTCATGTGTAGGGAAATTCTTCTGACCCAGTATGAAGAGCAGTAGTGACATCTACTGTTCAAATAAGACAGTGCTCAGTGTTATCTGTGGCAGGATTCTTAACTTTTTTTGTGTATTAGTTTCTTTCAGAAATCCTATGAAACTTATCAATCCCTTTTTGGGAATATGAGGTGATGGAGACAATGAACAAATAAATGAGAAAAGTGGTTCCTGTATGAATACAAAATCTGTTTATTGCCTATGTAATTTATGGATCCCAGAATGGGATGATAAGGTTATCTATTCTATTATTTCTAATAGAAATAAACTTTCACATGGGTGAAATAATTTCATAAATTCAAGACTGCTTTAGAATAAGCAAAATTTAGTTCAATCATTAAAATGTTTCTAAACTTGTGTTTACAAATTAAATATTTCCAGGATGCTTAAATATCTAACGAGCTAATAGGCTCAACTTGACAGTTATATAGTTTCTCTGACATTATTGGCTCATTTTTAGTCACATTCTTAGCTGGGTGTGGCAGCTCACGCCTGTAATGTAACTGAGGCAGGAAGAGCCGGAAGTTCAGAAGTTCAAGTATAGTCTGGAAAATTCACAGTTCTTGTGAGAAATTGTCTCAAAATAACAAATAATTTAAAAGAGCTGGAGATACAGCTGAGTGAGACAGCCCTGGGTTTGGTTTTCAGAACTAAAAGGATGGCGGGGTGATCACATCTTCCTTTAAGTTCTTTTTGTATGTAAATCAATTCTTGTCCAAATATTAGATTTGTCTGGATTTGTGGTGATGAGGAGATGGTGATGTATTATCCTCACTGTCAATTATCAATGTTCACAATGAGTATTTGAAAGGGACAAGAGCATCAGCTTGGGGCTGATGAAAGTATTGATTCTCTGAATGTTTAAATAGTCTTCCACCCTGGTGGTTAGGATGTGTGGTATAAATGACCCCAAAGCACTCCCAGTGTACTAGCCTCTGAGTTGCTGATTTCTTCCCAGAAGGCTGGGACTAGTTAGCTTAAAAGCTGGCCAACCCCAAAGTCAATTTCAAAGCAGGTTGTGTGTGTGTGTATGTGTATGTGAGAGAGAGAGAGACAGAGAGAGAGAGAGAGAGAGAGAGAGAGAGAGAGAGAGAGAGTGTGTGTGTGTGTGTGTGTGAATGCATGCACTTGTGATTGAACTCAGGACTTTGTACTTGCCAGACAGGTGCTTTGCTGCTGAGCTGCATCCCTGGCCCTCATAGCAGATTTTAAACCATGACAACCTGACTGTTTTTCATATCTTGATTAAGTGTACGCACCATCTTTCTGTCAACTTTGTAGCTAGAAACATCCCATCCAGCTGGTCAGAAGGGGGACTCTGGAAAGGAGTGGACAGTAGGGGAAGATATTGCAGGATCTCTACACTTTGGATTTGGTGTAAAAGTGAGAAGCCTATTTGTGTTCTGTGCAGACGGTAGGAGAAAGCTTATAAGTTTTATCTAATCATCTCCTTCTAGAGGTGCTTTCCAGGTTCTTTTCACCTCCAACAAAGAACTGAATGAAACAAGAAAAAATGGTAGCAAATTTTATTTGAAAAATTGGTCATCGCTCTGCTAGGCATATACACAAAGGAATTAAAAGAGTCATTTTGCAGCGACATATGTGCACCCATATTTATAGCAGCTCAGTTTGTGATTGCTAAGTCTTGGAAACAACCCAAATGTCCACCAACTGGAGACTGGATAAAGAAGATGTGGTTCTTTTATAGAATGGAGTATTACCCTGCCATTAAAAATGATAAGATTGAGTCATTCATACTCAAATGGATGTACCTTGAGGACGTCCTCGTAAGCGAAATAAACAGGTCACAGATGAGTAAATATCATATCTTTTGTCTGATATAAGAATATGAAGTTGTAAATGAGTTGTAGTATGTATAATTGATATTGCGAAGTAGAACATATTTAAAAGGAAAGAGTGTAAGGGTAAATAATGAGGAGAAAATGAATGTGGTAATAATAAAAACAAAAGAAAACAAAGATTGTGTATATGGGGGTGGGGGATGCAGGGCAGGGAGAAAAGGGAAAAAATGAGAATCAAGTCATGTCATATTCTGGTACAAACTCTTAATGCTGAATGTGATTATCATGTGTATTCATAATGTACCAATAAAGATAATAATAAAAAAAGAAAGATAAGAGAGAAACGGGCTCTGCTGAGCTAAAGAGAGGAAAGCAAATAATCTAAATGAAAGTACACTGCTGGGAATACAAAGGCTACCGTGAAGAGCACCGTGGGGAGCTCTTCCTGTGGACCTGGTCCTTTATTCCTTCCACATGTTGTGAAACTTGCAGGAACCGGCACCTTATAGGCCCCAGGAGAATTATTTGATAAATGTGGCCAGGATCTTGCAATTAGCAGATAATGCTTTCTCCCCAGCCACCTGGGTCATTGGGACCCTCTCCACCTCCTCCTTCTATGGGGGCAACAGCCAGAAGGGGAGCCCGCTGCTCTCCACCTCACACCACTTCTGACCACTCTCAAAGGAGAGTAGCTCAGTGCTGTCTTTGCCAGTGTCCCTCCTCCTGCTTGGGGTGCTAACTTCAGTTCCGAACCTTACTTGTGTGTTAGCCATCTGTCTCTTCACTTCCCTCCTGTGTTGCTTCTCCTTCTTTTGGAAATCGTCCTCTTCTGGCCTGCAGAGTCTCAAGGCTGGTATCTCCACTAATGGTTGACAAGTGATCCAGCTCTCCCCATGGTGCTGGTCAAGCAGGGCCACTTACAGTGAAACTGCACAGGACTTTCTTGCCTATAGGCCAGAGTAAAACTATATATTCACTCCCCTGTTTTGGCAACTTGATAAAGAAATGAAGTAGAAGAGGGATTGGTGTATGAGATCAGTGTTCTCCAAGCCTTGATATTACACGTCAGTAGTAAAATATGGTTATCAAGACTTGGGTATTTATTTGTACTGGAATCACCCAGTGAAATAGAAGAAACAGAGCCTACCACCCCCACCCTTGGACTCATTAACATTTCTTGGTGTTGAAGTGTTTTGACGTGTGAGTGTGCCCTACTCCTCTGGCTCCAATTTCATTGAATTTGAAGGCCCCTATGTTGTGAAATCCTAATCAGTGTCTGGCTGTAATCATGACCTGAGATTTTCCTTTTTATTTGAAGCCTTAATATTGAGAATTCCTCCAATGTCTTCCCATGGGAAAATAACATAAGCTTTTACTGAAAATTCTGGCCTGGGATTGAAGAGATGTGGCCAACTGCAGAAAGAAATGTGTTCAATATTTAGTTTTGGATCCAGCTCTACTGCTAGTTAGCTATATGATGCTCGTTATTCCATTTATATACTGTATTAGAACACTGGTTTCTTTAATTTAAGGGAATCTAGGACCAATAATCCCCATCTACCAAAACGACTGCTAAATTTACTAGTCAATTCTTGATTCCCATCTTTGGCTTAAAATGTGCGAAATATTGTTCATTTTCCTTTAAATACTTTCTTTTTGAAATCTTGTGTCGGTTTAATGGTAGGGGATTATCATGAGAGTGGGTTGTTATACAGGTGCCTTTGACCCTCTTGTTCTTTTTCCATTCTGTCTTCTGGTAAGAGATAATGCAGGAACACGGAGTGCATGAATTCCCAGACTCCAGAAATGTTAGAAAGAAGTGAGCTTTTTAAAAATTATCCAGGCTGTGACACTGTTATAATGGCATCAAACCAAGACACTCGACACTTGGGGCAAAATCTTTGTAATCAACATGACTTCTACCATCACCTTAGTATAAACTTCTTTCTAACTGAACGATAGCAGTAGCTTCCTAACTGATTTACCTGTTTGTTTTTTTTTTTCCCCTTGTGCTCTTGTATTTTATTCTCCAGGGCTGCAAGAGTAATCATACAAGCTATTGATGTCCTGCAATGTATAACAAGGGTTTATTTCATCCAGAGATGGACAAAACCCTGGGATTTAACCTAGTGCATAAACTGACACCTTACTTCCTGAAGGTCACTGTTCTCCGATCTGCTGTCTCATCTACAGAATTTGCCCTTATCAACTCTATCTCCAACAGAACAGTTGTTGGAATTATTCTGGTTGTTTGCTCTTTGGCTTCCTGAGTCTTCTGTGTTCTAGGCAGACATTGTGAAGATAGCTTTCTGGAGTGTGAATCTTGTAGTTATGGGACCAGTAAAAGCCGCCAGTCTTACTAAAACCAAGTCCAAAATTCTGGTCTCAATTTCACAATGTGCTGATTTATTGACCACCACTGTCTTTCTCAGTTGATTACTGAGGTAACTGCAAGTAGCTTTACTTAACATCTCCTTTAGAAAAGTACTTAAAATGTATCTGTTTAAAGTGGATCAGTCCCTTACAATGTATTATCAATATGAAAAAAAAAAAAAGGGGGCGAGTTGGGGGACTGTTATTTTCCCATGGGAAGACATTGGAGGCTTCAAATAAAAATAGTTCAGTGGAAGTTTTCAGCATGGAACAGGCCCTAAACTCAATCTCCAGCACTCCCTGCACCATAAGATAGGCATGAAGAGCTTTGAATAATTAATAGTCTGAGTTAGTGTGTGTTATTTAGTTTTATTATCAGTGATTTCAGAATCATAGGCTTGTTAGGAGCTATTTTTAATGTCATTAGTGTCCACCAAGGGGAATTATGTCCACCTTTAAAAATTCAGTTGCCCAAAGGGCAAATTTGCAGGAGCCCATCTTAAGTTGAAAGAACTCATTTCAGAAATATAAGGCTGACATTTCTGTGCCCTTGAACCTGCAATGGGTGAAATTTTGCCAACTTCTGAGATGCTGTCAAAACATCTTTTTCTTTAATCTTGTAGAAATATTTGGTTTTTTTCTTTTTTTGAGACAGGGTCTTGCTTTTGTAGTTCAGGCTGGCCCTGAGCTCAGCCTCAAGCTCACAGCAATCCTCCTGCCTCTGCCTCTCAAATTCTGGGATTACTGGCATGAGCCACCATGCCTGGCACTGTGGTAAGTGGTTCTGACTGCTGGTGGGTGTGAGTCTCTACGCCTGGCATTACTGTATGTGGTTACCCGGGCCCCTGCACTTGCAATGCTGGTGCTGAAACCAATGAGCTAAAATTCCTGGCCCCTGGTTTCTTTTCAATAGTGCTAATGTCTTTTAAAAAAGTGATTTTATTGTAATATTTTATATATACATTACGACCACATTCAAAGGGTTTGTTCCAGTACATAACACATCTTGATTCATTTTTTCCTTATTCCCCTGCCCTCTCTACAACTCCCTGCCCCCTATATACATAAGCTTTGTTCTCATTTTAGAAAAATCTCTTTAGTAATCACATTCCCTTGAGCCCCAACTTCCATGTCTCAAGTTTTGCTGCGTGTTTTGCCTCAATTCTCAATATCCATATGGCTAAAATAAAAGCAGGTGACAATACTCATGCCACCGTGTGAATGTTATTGGCCAGCCTCGAAATTTCCTCCCCTAGATTAGTCAGTATGCTGTCCTGAAACAGCCTTCCAAAGTCCCAGGACATGGGCAAAATGTAGACAGCTTTTGTTGTTAGATTGTCACAGCATGGTCTCTATTTTCCATTTTCTCTATTAACCGTTTTATGGTTGCTAACTGAATCCTCTTAAGCTTGGCCTTCTCTGTCCATATGCCAATCAGCATACTGATCAGAATTCCACGAGAATTGCTCATCAGGTTCTGCCTACAGCATTCTAGGGCTTTTCTACTCTTCATATTCGTATCTTTCCAAAATTTTCCTACAAATCAATTTGAAAGGCTTTTTTTTTGTATAAAAAACCCATTTTTTTTTTGTGTGTGTGTGTGTGTGTGGTACCGGGGATCCAACTCCAAAGTCTTTTGAACCCCATGATCAGTGACAGTCATGCCAACAGCCCCACTCTCTGTATCAGTTTTCCCATCTCTGGAACCAAATGACTGAAAGTCACAACTGAATGTAAGAGTTTATTTGATTTACTTACAAAGGATTTAACTAATGATCAGTTCACTCCAAACAGAAACATTATGGCAGAAGGCACAAAGCAAAGCTACCTAGTTCATGGCAGCTGGGAAGAACTTGGCAGATTGAGGTAATGACTGGAGGCCAAAGTATTTACAGCTTATGCACTATCCAGAGGAAGAATGCTCCAGATGGAAGCAGTTATGTGTTCAGTCTCCTGAGGCAGGGAGGAGTTTGGCAGATTGATGTAATAACTGGAAGCCAATGTATCCAGTGTTGTGGACACTAGCTGGTGTTTCATTATCAAAAAGTGGTAACATAGACTTTTCCTCTCTGATAACATTCCAGCCTTTTAAAATTTTTTTTCTTTTGCAGATCTTCTGGCACTTTCTTCCTATTCAGCTATTCTGAAATATTTTCTTTTAGGGTTTAAAACATTTCATCCCAAACTCTCCTGGTCTTTAGCGTTTGTTTTGCAAAGTCTGGTATAACTCTAGTGAGTTTTGCTTTGTATGTAACTTGTTTTGCTTTTCTATAATTGCTTGTAAGATGCTGTTTTTGTACTGGACTTCTAGGATTTTGACTATGATGTGTCAAAAAAGGAAGTTGTTTCTTGATTGTAGCTATTTGGGGTTCCATATGTCGGCTATCTGTAGGTTATTTTTTCCTCTTATTTGGAAAATTTTCTATTATATCCTTTATGCTATTCATGCTATTTTCTAATTTTTCACTAACTCCAAGTAATTTTAGATTAGCCTTCTTTCAATATATAGAAGCTGTTGGATTCCCTGTTCATTTTTTCTTGTTGTTGTTAAGATGTCTCTTATTACTGTAACTGGTCACTGAGAGTGATAGCCCTGTCTTTTAGTTGACTTTGTCCTCATATTGGTCAGTTCTGTTGCCTACACTCTCAATCGAAGTTTTAATGGGCTCTAATCATTCTCTGGTCACACATATTGGTATCACTTTATTCTTTTCCTAAGTATCTTCTTTAGAGTTACCGATCTGAACTGGTCCATTATCTTGTTACTTGTTATCTTTTGTGTTCTTGTCAATTACTTTGTGATAAATACCATTTCAGGTCATTCTGATGTGAAGATTTTGCTTTTTTCCCCTTCACTACCCTATGGATCCGCTTTGGGGTAGCTGCGAGTTTTTGGAGGGAACTCATTGCCTTGTCTTACCATATTTCTACTTTGTTTGTTTTCTATTGAGGCATATGGTTTATTGCAGTGGAAAGTTTTATCTATAGTATGGAGACCTCTTTATTTAATGTTTGCTTTTTAATGGTGTTCCCTGGGAATGGCTAACTACTGGCTTTTGTTACTATTCCAGGATCCAATCACTTCTGCTTTCTGGAGATGTGTAGTTACAGTGTATGTGCCCAATACTCTGTTTTCCCAGAATGGGTCATGGTATGGTTAATGACCCCTAGGCAATGTAGATATTGGCATCTCAAGGGAGCCAACAGCAACAGCTTTGGCAGCCTGGCAATAGTAATAAAATCAGTATCAATTATAGCATTAAGTAAAACTGTTTACTGGCAAACCCTAATGACCAATAAAATAACAAGACTCTTATATTTATAGTATGAACACTAACTAACTTACTATTGACCTACAGTAAATATCTTCTATAGGGTACTTTATTTCTACTAGCTATAGCACAGCATTCAACAGTCAAAGTGTAAAATTAACACTCTAGAGATTCATAAATTTTAATAGCTATGCTAGTAAAAATAGAAGGGGTAGAGAGCAAGA
>PVIR01022139.1:0-28632 GCA_004026965.1 Petromus typicus
ATAACAATGACAAGGATATGCACAAAATGAGAAGTCAGCTTGTTGATTAATCCTATTATTACCTTAAAATAATCTTGGTTGGGGCCAGGGGGATTTAGATCAGTGGTTCCGGCGCCTGTCTTGCAAGCGCAAGGATCTGGGTTGGATCCCCAGTTAACCAAATACAATATTGGGTGTGGAGACTCATGCCCAGCAGCAATCAGTCCCACATACTACAGTGCCGGACGTGGTGGCTCAAGCCTGTAATCCCAGCACTCGGGGTGCAGAGGCAGGATTGCTGTAATGTGAGTTGGAAGCTGAGCTCAGGGCAGGCCTAAACCACAAAGTGAGACCCAGTCTCAAAAAAAAACAAAAAAATGAAATAATCTTGGTTTTCTCATCTTTATTCTTTTCTTGTTCAACTGTACCATTTGGCTGTCAAAAAAAAAAAAAAAGCCAAACTTTTCTAGCTTTTCTGAAACACTACAGCTGGAGAGACTCAGAGACAATATTCCTGGCTGCCACCTGACTGATGGGTCATCTGAGCAAAAGCTGACAGAGAATGGAAAAATCATATTCTCTTCAGTTGAAAGACTTTAAGTTCTGGTTTTTATTTTGGGTATAACCATGTGTCCTCTCTAAGACTTAGGTTCCATGTCTACCAAGCGAGGAACTTCACAAATGGCAGCACACTCATAGGCTGGATGGATGATGTCTATATCTAGCAGTGCAAGAGAGTCATTGTTATATCTTGTCTTCCAGGAGAGAAAGGAGAGACTCAGTGAGGATAAAAGAACAGCACAGCTGAAAGTATGTTGCAAGTCCAAAAACTCATACATGAATTTTTCTTTCTTCTTAGATCACCTCATTTAAATATTAGAGGTTTATGCCTAGGAGATTACAGTAGTAGAGACAAAATAAACTTTGGTGATGTGTAGGTATACTCTTTATAATTTCAGATATAAAGAAAAATCAAGCGCTTGTTCTACAAATCTTTTAGCAATAACAGGAATGGTTACATTTGTCTTATCCACCAGTAGTCATCTCTGGCATGCAGTCCATCACCTAAAGATAGAGGTTCAGTAAGTATAGTAAGACCCTTCCAATGGGTGCCGTGAGTGCCTGATTACTTTGTCAGTTTACTGCAGGACTAATGAAAAGGCGATTGAGTTTGCCTACTGTCAGCAATAGGATGTGCAGTCCCAAGCTAGGGCACGGTCCCACCTCATTATGATTTTTTGTTGTTGATGTTGGGGCGGGTGTTAAATGCTGATTCTGGATCTTCTGGTTGGAAGTGTTTCCAAAGGAGGAGGAAAAATTGCAAGGGAAGGTGGCATGGCAAACAGGCATCACAGAGATGAAACGGTTCATAGTGGGCAGAAGATAGCAAAGCAAGCAAGAAACAAGACAATCCTCTTTCTGTTCCTTATATTGTATCTGAGCTACAAAGATTAGCGTAGTGCCAAACCAGTCAGTGGGCTAATCTAATCACCTGCCCTTAATCCTAGCATTGCAGCATAAATCAGTCACACACTCAGGATCCAGCTACCTCTGACCACATGAGGCTTTGGGGGACATCAAAACATGTGCCATAACACCTGGCCTCTACTCTCCTGCTCTCCCAAGACAACTGTTTCATACTATTTCTTTACTTGATGTCATCCTCCCCTTCCTACAAAATTCCCTCTATTCACCTCCCTTGGGTTGTGAAACCTTCAGTCCAGCAAAGCATCATCAGTTACCAATCACCAATTACTATGCCTTACTGTATTTTACTTTTGGCAAACTGAGTATATAGCCAAGAAGATGACCTGAATAAGTAGAGCCATATCTGAACATATTGAGTAGTTAATAAATGAAACTGATATATATTGAAGCAAAGAATACTCTCAGTAAAATGCAGACCACTGTTTCTTTTTTGTAAAGTAAGAAATGAAAAATCAAAGGAGAGGATTAAGGAGAAAAAACAAAAGCAGAGACATCCCTACTAATGACTAACCTAATCATATCTTTACAGATAGAGAACATTTTAAGAAACAAGTTGACTCAGAGACATAAATCTACCCAGCCACATTGTTTAAGTCATTGGTTTTAATTAGGAAATCAATAATGTTTCCATAATAGTGCACTTACCCTCCCTCGTCAATCTTAACATTTATCTTAGAGTTTATTTTTGAGGTAAGTTAATTTGATCTGCTCACTTTTCATAATAAGTATGTGAATTTCACAATGTTTTACACTTTAAATCTGAACAGAACTTCCCTACCTGTCCCATCAAATAGTAGTTGGCAACCATCTTAGTTTACGAAATTTATGATCTGTGAGTTTCCATGACCACTAACAGCTGTCTTGATTTTTCCCTGGGTCTGCACAATGATGGCTGAGAAGGAATTTGTAAGTATTTGGTTTTAAATTCTGAGTCTACTGAGACTAGAAGAAGAAAAACGAAAATGTTTCTGTTTCCTTCAGATTTAATTTTAACAACTCTCAAGGCTGACATAAATTTCCAACCCAATGGGATCACTTTAAATGCCAGGATAAGCAATTTTTTTCTCTGATTACTTGATTTTTAATATTGCATTTTTAACTAGAAGTCATAAAACATCGTGCAATATATAGGTAATAGATTGTTATAGAATAGTCTTGCTGAAGACACCAAGAAAAATAAGACATAACTTGTTTCCAATCCAGTTATGCCATTATAGATAGATCATACATGTGTACATAGAGCATATATAATAATCCACAAAAAATTCCACATACACTTCAGGAAAAGAAAAATAGTACGATGGTTTTTCAGCAGATATCGTTATCCTCATATGGGGGACCCTAGCAGATGTCATCTAAGGCAGAAAATCCACTACTTTGTCTTCCCTTAGAGAAGAAATTGAAGATGCATGTGCAATGATCTCAGTTGCCAGGGTTACCCAAGCAGCAATTCACCACACTAATAAATGTCAAGAAGCCAATGGCCAACATTTTGAGCACCTCTCATAATTGTGGATGCCAAAGATAACATTTATTGATTTCATGATGTCTTAATAAGTTTAGCATTAAAATATCTGTACAAGTTTTTCTTTTCCTGAAGTGTATATGTTTCTAGGAGGACTCTGCATAGGCATATGTATATATTGATACAACCAAATCAGAAGAAAACACACACACAAATATTTGAGAGAAATTAACTCACAATAGAAAGTAACACACAGGTTCAAGTAGAGGAATGGGAATATGCAATAAAAACAAAACAAAAAAGAAAACTGGATCAGAGAAGAGTAAAAGATACAAGCTCTGAATTTGACCCAGCCCAACTGGAGGGAGATTTCAATGGATGGAGAGGAAAGAATTGGCAGACATGAGCTAAAACCAATCAACCTGAGACAAATTTTGAAAATCATGTTGAAATAATACTTAAGTGCCAAAATGTAAAAGCCATTATAAATCAAGCCAAGGAGTTTGGTCTTCATGTTACAGTTGAGAAACAGTAATTCAAAGATTCTGAATTTAAATTTAACATCAAGGAACTGATATTTACGATTCATCTAATAGTATTAGGTAGACTGGTGTAAAGGAAGGTAGCTTGGAGGTCAGAAAACACTTAGAATGAAACTTCAGCAGGTGGATTGAGTGAAAATGTCCTCTCCTATCAAACTGACCCCACTTCAGAGTCCATTCATTTGTTCTATGGACTCCAGCAAGTAAGCTTTTCTTTGGTTTCAGAGCCTCTCCTCCTACAAAATGGGAGTAAGAAGACCACCTTGTGGCCAGAAGTAAATCAAAAACTACATACAAATCATCTAATGGCACATTCTCTCCATTTACTACAGTAGGCCAGGGATTTAGCTCAAGTGGTACCGCATCTGCCTTGGAAGCATGAGGGCCTGAGTTTGATCCCCGGCACCATAAAAAAGAAAATCACTTTACTGCACAGTGTCTTCACTTCCTTTCCCTTCTGAAATATGACTCTGCTGATTATGAAGCCATAACTGACAGACCTTTTTTAAGCACTTCTATTCCTCTGCTCTCAGGCCTCCCTTGTCTCTCAGGAGCCTACACAATTCATTGGGTTATTTTCCCCCAGATAAATTGCATTGTTTTTCTCTGCTGCTTCTAAGTTTTTCTTCCTTTGGCCTTAGATGTTTGACTATAATATATATATCCTGAATTTTTTGGAATTTTTCCTTCTTAGGGTTCTCAAATTTCCTTACTCTCCTATTTTGGAAATCATGTAACTTTGCTCACAGGCCTATAAGAGATATTCTAACATTACCCTATTTTGTAGACGGGAAGACTGAGCCCCAGTGGGTTAAATAACTTGCTCTTTTTTTTTTTTTTTAGGGTTTCGCTTTGTGGTTCAGGCTGGCCCTGAGCTCAACCTCAAACTCACATGACAGCAATCCTCCTGCCTCTGCCTCCCAAGTGCTGGGATTACAGGTGTGAGCCACCAGGCCTGGCACTGTGCTATGTGGTACTGGTTGCTGCTGGGCATGAGTCTCCACACCCAGTATGGTATGTGGTTACTGGGGATTGAACACGAGCCCTTGTGCTTACAAAACAGGCACCGGAACCACTGAACTAAATCCCTGGCCCTAAATAACTTGCTCTTGATTGTACGGTAGTGAGAAGAGGCAGCCCAGGTCCAGTGACAGTCCAGCTCTTAAGCACTGTATGTCACTATCTCAATAGCACCATACTTATTTAATTTTGCATTTCTCTTCCCAAATGCATAAATTTTAGTCTCCACTCTTCATTAGAACTTGAATACAGTGGAGATTTGCATTAAATTTTTGTGTCTAGTACATTTTATCTTTGGTTAATAGATTATCTGCCTTCAAATATAACTTCACCTACTATCTCTGTGACTTTGAGCTGATTACTTAAAAGTTCTGTGTCTTGATTTTCTACTTTTAATCAATATACTAAAAGTAACTACCACTTTCTAATTTTCAAAAATAAACTGACATAGTTCCTATAAAATGCTGGTAAAATGTCTAGCATAAATCAAGCTCTCAATAAATACTGGACAGTATCATCCCTTTGTATATGTTACATTATACTCATCAGGTTGTATAAAAATTACATAATTTTCCTGAGTAATTGTTTCCTCATTTATTTCTTTCTCATTGACTGGTTGTTAAGAATAAATGGCACAGTAAGGTAAAGCATTCTCACAATATCCAGCATACAGAGTATTCTACAGTGTATTGGGTCTTGAGAATACAAGATTCTAAAGTTGACATAAAAGATACTTTAATGGAAATATGCACATAACGCAGGAGAAATACAAATAAAAAAGCAAACAGAGAAAGAAGCCAATATTATTATTCTCACTGAACAGAAATGGAAACTGACACTTACTGATATTAGCGACTGACAGTCAGTTAATTTCCTAAAAATCAGTTCAGCAAAATTTAACATTCTAAATGTCTGATATGCCACATTTATCCAGCTTATTGGTTTAGTGCAAGTGGTATTTACAGCTTCAATGAGGAAATATAAAATCATCAAACAGTAATATTTTAAGCATTTAAATGGAAGACTGAGTTTTGGTTTATGCTAACAGAACAATTTTTAGCAAAACAGAAATGTAAGTATTTATTTTGGGAATCACAGTTTTTTCTGATTTCCAAACTGATTTTAACTATATTTCTGTTTTTTCAGATTTTAGGAACTGTAGGATCTTGAGCCTTTTGTGAAGTTCTTCCTTTTTATTTTCTGATTTATAGTCCAGAGTTATTAGAGGTAATAGTCATATAATCTATCATACCCAAAAGTGCTGAACAGCCCCACTTTCTTTACCCATCTTGAACTGTTTTAATGCATCATTTTATAACCCATATTTCAAAAAGTATAAAATACATTGGCAAATCCCAATTGCCTGTTATCAGCAAGAAGAATTTATTTTCTACATGATGAGACTTTTTTCAAGTTATTTTTATTTAAGATGCTTTCAGATTTAAGGTTAGGTTCTTAATTTAATTTAAATACTTAATGCAATTATATCTTACTTTAATTAAAATAGCTGAAAATTGGACTTAATTTAAACTAAAGATTTAATTTCATGTAAAATTGGAACTCAATATAATTTAAAATTAAAATTTAATTTAATTTAAATTTGTGATTATTTCACACGCTTTTGAATGTAATTTAAATGGTAAGTAGCTACAGATACAAACTGAAAGCTGATATATCATTTGAGATACTGGCAACAGAATAGTATTTGATGTGTAAAAGATACAAAGTAATATTCAAAGGCATCCAAGTTCACATGCAAATGAAGTTAGCTGAAACAATGTTAGTATGTATAAAAGTCAAAATGTTGGCTAGAAAACACTTCTTTTTTTTGTGAGACAGGATCTCACTTTCGTAGTTCAGGCTGGGCCAGAGCTGAGCTTTGAACTCACAGCAGTCCTCCTGCCTCTGCCTCCCAACTGCTGGGATTACAGGCGTGAGTCACCATGCCTGGCACTGTGGTATGTGGTTCTGATGGCTGGTGGGCATGAGTTTCCACACGCAGCATTGTTGTATGTGGTCACCAGGGATCAAACTCAGGGCTTTGCACTTGCAAGGCATGCAGTAGAACCACTGAGCTAAATCCCCCACTACTTCTTATGGAAACTTTTAAAAAATTATTTGACCACTCTCTTGGTTAGCATATCAGCCTTAGTGTGATTGAGACTCCTGTTACACCTACAGAAATTTTTGTTAATGCTATTAGAAGTAAGTCTGGCAAAAAAAAAAGGAGGAAGAGGAGGAGAAAAAGAGAGAGGAAGAAGAAAGAGAAGACGAAGAAGAAGAAACGGTCACAGTATTTGGTTATATGATCATCAGGTCATCATCTAGTTACTTATGTAACTTTGCTACGGTGACACCCTGCAGGCCAGTACTGAGCCCACAGTCTACCTGAAGCACTGGTGATTCTCTTTTGTTTTTGTTTGTTTGTTTGTTTTTTAGGTTTTTTTGAGACAGGGTCTCACTTTGTACTTCAGGCTGGCCCTGAGCTCAGCCTCCAACTCACATCATAGCAATCCTCCTGCCTCTGCCTTCCGGGTGCTGGGATTACAGGCGTGAGCTACCACGCCCAGCACTGTGGTATGTGGTACTGGTTGCTGCTGGGCATGAGTCTCCACACCCAGTATGGTATGTGGTTAACCAGGGGATCAAACCTGGGCCCTTGCACTTGCTAGACAGGTGCCAGAACCACTGAGCTAACTCCCTGGCTCCTGGTGATCATCTTTTGTAAAGGTCATTTCATAGAATGTAACCCAAAAGTATTAAAATGGGAAAATTCAATACAGTCTACATTAACAAGATTTATACAATCATGAATTATCAGGTGCCATGCCAAGTGAAATTTTGGGTTTGAGAATATAAGAAGAAAAAATAAGCTGTATGAAGTAAGCTTAACCCACACACTTCACAATAAAGGATAAAAACATCCTTTTAGACTCCTCTTTGGTATGAGAAGGATTATCTCCCAATTATCCTTTTAAACAAGGGCAAGTTCTTTTTATGGTTTATATCTGGACATCCCCTTCAAGTCTCGTGACTCATTGGCAGAGTGTTACAAGGGTGATGGGCCCGTGGGAGTCCGGCCTGACTTGATAAGATATGAGGCCTTTGTGGGAACTTTCCTCCCACAATTTGCTTCCTGCTCGCCATGATGTGAGCAGCTTTCTTCCAAAAGTCTCATGTACCATGCTTTCCTGCCTTACAGCTAGCCAGCTATGGTGTAAAAACATGAACCAAAATATGCTTCTCCTGCTGTAAGTTGTGGACATTGGCTGTTTTGTTCCAGCCACGGAAAGTGACTGATAATCCCATTTCATAATTTATTTACTAGCTCCCTGTTTCAACACACAGACCTTGAAGGACACAATATTTTTATTGTTACTTTTGCTCATTTTAGAAGTCAGTAAAAATCTCTTTTATAACATCAAAAGGATACACTATGAAGAAAAACATATTTTGATAGGTACGGAAAGAAACAGAAAAACAAGCAATTGTTGTCTTTTCCAAACTTTCACATTGTGTCTCATTATTTTGAGTATATGCTCACTGTTTAAGAAACCCCTGTCACCAATGTTTATGATAACATGTTACTAAAATATGTATTTGTACTATCTCTTTTCAAAAGTTATAAAAATCCTTATTTACTTAAAATAAGTGTCATACTTTTCAATGATTTTATTTCCTTTCTATGATAGAAAACATTTTAGAAAAAGCAGAGAAAATTAGAAAAAGCAAAGAGTGGTACCACATACAGCGTAGGTGTTCAGTAAGTGGTATTTTATGTTGAGAAAGAAGAGAAAATGGAGGGGGAAGTATAATTTTAAGTACATTAGTTTTGTTAATTTATGCTGCAAGACAGAATTATTTAGTCCCACCTCTATATTTAATGTAAAATCAGTGCTGAGGCAATCACTAAAATGTAAATCAGGCAGAAAAGAATAAGAAGTAAGATCTACTATTTAACCATTTTCTGGATGGGGAAAGGAGAAAACTTTATCGCACGTTTCATGATGAGTGTGGCTTGGAAATTCAGAGGACTGGAGATGAACTTCGAACACTAAGACATGTTAACCTGATTGCCATTTAATTACTGATTATAGAGTACCTACTGTTTGTAGTAGAATATTCTCTGATTAAGTCTTCCAGGCATCTCATCACCACTGTTTTATAGACATTGAAACAATATCAGGGGTCAAGAACTTTACGCAGTGTCCATGCACTTGTAACAAATGAATCAAGATTAATAGTTCCAGTTCTGGAGCTTGAATGGAAGCTGATTTTCTTTTTTTTTTTTTTGAGATAAGCTCTCATGATATAGTTCTGACTGACCTTGAACCCACTTTGTAGCCCAGTCTAGCCTCAAACTTCTAGCAATCCTCCTGCCTCAGCCTCCCCAGTGACAGGAGAAAGTTAAATTTTATAATGCCAAAAGGCAGGGCTGAACTTCAGCACCAAAAATGTCTGCCACTTACGAACACACATATCAAGCAAGTTAATGCTCTCTGTTTTAGTTATCTTCACTGTAAAGTGGATTATTTGATGACTAAACAACAAAATATACATAAAGTCATCAAGACCCAGGCAACTACTATGCACTAAATAATTTTTTTTCATTAGAGAAAAAAATAACCCCTATTTTTCTTGGAGAATTACAACTTTAACTCTCTTACTTCATGTAATATCATTGGTATAATTTCACTCTGGCTCTAAATGTAAATATATGTTCTATGCCTTTTTAATCAGAGCAATGAATCTTGCTATGGTTTGAACATGCTCCCCAAAGTTTGGGTATCAGAAATTTGATCCCCAGTCAAGAAGGAGGGTCTAGTAGAAGATATCTGGATGGTGTGGGCACCATCCTCATGAATACATTAGTGCCATTATCCTAGGAATGGTTTTCTTATATTAAAAAAAAGTGAGTTCAATTCCCTTGGTCCTTCTCTCTCACAATCACTATACCCTTATGACATGGGAGGTACAGTCCCAAAACCTTCACTAGGAAAATGGTATCCTAGGATTCATTTCACACTGTTCTAACCTCCAAGCACTCAGCCCCTACAACTATGATCTAAGGAGGCCTGGCTACTGCTCCAGCTGGCCGCATCCTTGATATCATCCATGTGGTGCTGGTTTGCAGGCAGACAGAATGCAACAGCTGGGGAATCCACACAGATTTCAGAAAAAGGCCTGGCAGACCAAGCATGCAGTCCCTGTGAGGGCAGTGCCTGAGGCTCTGAGATAGGCAGTGCAGAACACAGGAATCCAGACACTCCAGGAGTATAGAGACAGCTGAGGAAAGCCACATGCTGTGAATGAAGCCATCCCAAGAGAGAGCCAAGGTTCACAGCAAACAGCAAGGCCACAGAGGCAGGGCCAGTCAGGCCTTTGGAATTCACATTTTACCACGTGTTTCCATGGTGGTAGACAATGAAATCCATTAAACTCTACTTTGCCAAGTTTCTATCTTTTGTTGGTCTAATTTGTTTTTATCTCCCTGTTTCTTCTTTTGAAATGAAAAAAGTTTATCCTGAACCCTTGTATTTTAGAAGTACTTAACATTCTTTTTTAACCATGGCTCATCACTAAGAGATTTTCTTGAGTCTCAAAGACTTTGAACATCGAATTTTCCACAATGGTGAAGCTGTTAAAACATTAGCAACTCCTAAAGAGAGACTAAATGCATTTGACATAATGAGATGGACATGAGTATATTGAGGGCTAAGGGTAGAATGTTATGGATGAGATCTAGGATATCTCTCAAATGTCTCATGCATTCGGAAGGTGATTTTATCATAGAGACATTGTACTCATCAATGGATTCATCCATTCATAAGTTCAGCTGCAGAATGTGCTGCTATGAGGCAGGTTCCAGTTGGATATGGATCACAGTGGTAATAGACTATAGTGTGTACTTCTGTCTCCACCTCCTCCTTCTTGCTCGGCTTCGTGGCTGCTATTGAAAGAGCATCTTTCTCACATCATGCTATTCCACCATACATGCTGCCTTAGATCCAGCCAACTTTGGACAGAACCCCAGGAAACTATAAGTCAAATTAACATTGCAGTCAGGGAGTATTTTGTCCCAGCACTGGAAAAGCAACTAATACCTACACCTTGATTATTTTATTTTTTAAAAATTACTTAAGGTGGTTTATTCAAATAAAATTGGGTTAAAGACTTCCCAGAATTTGTTTGAATTTTCTTGCTATGCTAAATGTTCATATCACCAATCCTCTTGGAAAAGAAATAAAGAAAGAAAGAGAGAAAAAGATTTAACCTGATCATAAATATTATCATAAAATTCAAGGTATTTTTCCCTACCCTTCCTAGAAGCTGTCACAAAGTTGCATCTCTCTCTCTCTCTGCCTCTCTCTGTCTCTCTCTCTGTCTCTGTCTCTCTCTCTCTCTCTCTCTCTCTCTCTCTTTCTCTCTGTGTCTGTCTGTCTGTCTGTCTCTTTCTCTTCCCTCCCCATATCCTATAGAGCATGAAGAGAATGCGGCCAATGGCTAAGCACACACTTAGCAATTGCCTTTCACATTTGAACTCTCTGGCTCCACAGAGATGAGGCTTTTGAACACATAGTTTTAGATGCCAGCTTAACATTCCAAAAGCTACTGAAGCAAAAATAATTTTTACTATATTCCTTAGTATATTCCTTAGATGTAAGAAAGACACATTAAATGTGAACTCCATCTCCTGACCAGACTGCAAGTCTATAACATGCCGTAAAAGATTTTTGTGATTTCACTATCTCAACTCATAAAGTTATTACATAATTCAGAGATAAAATTAAAGTCCACCACCTAAGAAAAATCACCTTCTTTCCTTCTGAAAATACCTTACATAATCCATGGTATAGTATGCATTCTAGGTACTACTATGAAAGTCATTCCCCATTGCTTCAGAACAAGGCAATTAATATTTTAAAATTCCTTAATATCCTCTAAATGTAACTGTGCCACAAGCTGTATCAGTTCCAGCAATAAAAATGCTGGAAAAGGAGCAAAAGAAAGAGATGATAAACTAAAAGACACATGAAGGATATTTATAGCTTCAGAATTAGACAGCCTTGCTAAATGGAAAGGACGGAGGTGGCAGTTGTATAATTGCTTCTGATTGATGGATATGACACATGCAACAATAGCAGACCATGTACAGCAGAGCTCCCAACAGCAATAAGTCACATTCGTCAAAACACAATGGCAGACACTCTTTTTTATAATTCTAATTTAGATTTAATCTTTCAAAGTTGCTGGATTCACCCACTCCAGGGTTTCACTTTTCTTCTCTGGAGAGTACAGTTTACTTGGAGCCATTTAGAGCTTACAAAGCTTGGGCTGGCGGAAAAAGGAGTCTCTTACTCAGAGGAAGGACAGCTATCATTGCCAAGGCCCTCAGCATCAAAAGTCAAAATATAAGTGGAGATTTAAAGATAATGAGTTAGGTTTAAAAAATCTGTATTAGTCAGTTTACTGTCACTATAAAAAAAATAGCTAAGGCAAGTAATCAATAAATGTGGAGGTTTTTATGTTGGCTCATAGTTCTAGGGTTTCAAGGCCAAGATCAGACAGCGTAATTGCTTCGGGCCCTGGAGAAGGTAGAAGAACACGGAAGAATTGACAGCAAGCAGCTCACTTTGTGTCCAGGAAACACAGTAGAAGACAGGATGGATCTCTCAGCCCTTTGGGGACATGTCCCCAATGATGAAAAGACTTCTCATCAAATCCTCTTTCTAAACCTTCCACCACCTCTTACTCTGGACACCAAGCAATTAGCAAGAACTTTTGGAGTCATTGTTGATATTCAAACTAAAGCATAAACCAAATGAGGTAGTAGTATCCCTACAGGAAATGTGAAACGGAAGTTGAAGGCTGAGCTGTGGAATCAAGGATAGAAGGAGAAGAGAGGCAAGAGCAGGGAATCTCGAATAAAGTTGAGCTGGGAGTCAGTGGAAATGAATTTTAAAACAGCAGCCATGAGCCCCTGCTGTCCAAAGGCCAAGTCCATTATGGAAAGGCAGTTCTGTTTAAAGACCAAAGAGAGAGAGGGTCCAAATTGGGACTAAATGACATCCTGTAATTCCCAAACTGAAGGCATCAATGGAAGATCTTTTGGAGAAGATTCACTTTACAGTGAACTACAAAATTCACTTCTCAGCTCTTCATCCATCAAATAGAAAGAGAATGTTTACAAATTCAAGATGAGGTCCAAGATGAGATCCAGGTTTTTCATCCAATTTTGTGTGTAACTTGAGTTATCACAGAGAATAAGAATAACCCTACAGAGGACACAGTGCTTCTGGGGCTGGGGAGGAGTGCTGTGTAGACACCTGCCCAGCATGTATGAGACACTAGGTTCCATCCCCAGCACCAAGGAAGAAGAGTGAAAGGAAGAGAGACAGAGAAACAGAGAGAGATACAAACAGACAGAGACAGAAAAAGAGACAGTGAAAATAGTGCTTTCTTCATAATGTGTTAATCCACATAAAGTGCTTATCATATTAATTACTATGAAGACAGTATGGTGGCCTTTGTCTAAAAGAAGAGCTTCATTCAGGAGGAAATGACCTACTATAAACCACACAGTGAGTTTCACATTTTCATAAGTTTTGTTTTTGTTTTTTGTTGTTGTTGTTGTTGGGTTTTTGTTTGTTTGTTTGTTTGTTTGAGACAAGGTCTAGCTTTTGTAGTTCAGTCTGGCCCTGAGCTCAGCCTGGAACTCACAGCAATCCTCCTGCCTCTGCCTCCCAAGTGCTGTGATTACAGGCCTGACCCACCACACCCAGCACTGTGGTATGTGGTTCTGATTGCTGGTGGGCATGAGTCTCCACACCCGGCATTGTTGTATGTAGTTACCGAGGATGCAACCCAAACCCTTGCACTTGCCAGCCAGGCGCCGGAACCACTGAGCTAAATCCCCAAAAGCCATTTTCATAAGTTTTAACAAAGATGAAGCCAAAAGCTTCTACACTTGGGAAAATGAAAGTTTTCTCTTGACTTTTTCTACTTTCCTTCTCCTCTCCTCACGATCACCCCCCTCCAGTATCCCAAGAAATAATCAGTTTTCTTTCTGCAGCTATAAACTAATTTTCAGTTTTTATGATTTCATGTATACTGAATTGCAGAGTGGAAATCTCCTTTAAAAATGTCTGGGAAGAAGGAGTTTTCTAGCTACTTTCATCCAGAGTAATATTTTTGAGGTTGATTGTCAGAAGTCCCCAAACCACTCTTAGGTTTAATAACTTTCTAGGAGGACTCAGGATATAACATAGAATGATGCTTATGGCTGTGTTATTATTATAGCAGAAGAATGCAAAGCGAAATCATAAAAAGAAAAGGGAGCAAGGTGTCAAGTCTGGAAGAAACAAGAAGCAAGATTCTGAGGATCAAAACATTAAAAGATGCAGGGACTTTAAGAGGTGGTGACTAGTAAATGGTGAATGTGTCATGCCTGCCCTCATGAAGAGATTAGTACAAATCTCCCAGAGCATGTTAGACATCTCAGCATGGGATTAGTTCCTGTAGAACAAGTAACAGAGACCTTCCCTTCCTCCTTCTCCTACTTCCCCACTAACAGTGACCTCTTTCTTTCCAGGTATCTGCTACCTCTTCTACTTCTCTGTCATGTTGCAACACAGCCAAAGGAGCCCCCACCTTGACGCCAGAACCACTACTATTTGAACTTTCCAACCACAAAAATTACAAGTCTGATAAGCTTTTCTTCTTTATAAAAGAAGATGGGAGCATCAGATATTTTGTTATAGCAACACAAAATGAACTAAGACATCCTCTCACAGTGAAGTCACACAGGACACACTTAATTCCTCTACTAATTATGCTAATGTATATGTAAAATATTACTTAGAAAGGAAGTTTATTAGAGACTTGGTGTCTGTGGTTATCATTGAGGAATGAGCCACATACACAGACTTGCCTAACTTCCAAACTTCCAAATTCCTCAAGGGAAAGCAGGGTCACAGCATAGACACTGTTGTTTCCACAC
The DNA here is from genome assembly GCA_004026965.1 of Petromus typicus. Classification (NCBI taxonomy): domain Eukaryota; kingdom Metazoa; phylum Chordata; class Mammalia; order Rodentia; family Petromuridae; genus Petromus; species Petromus typicus. The sequence goes on from PVIR01022139.1 coordinate 14,495, forward strand.
ACAGGTGAAAAATACCCAGCCACTCTTAACCAGTCTGGAATCTGTGAGGACTCCTTCAAAATCCAAGTCTCCAGATATCAGCCAAGAACTTTTCACTATGGTCCTTTTAAGAATAGCAGGCTCACTGCCTCTGCCCATGACTGGAGTACAGTAAATCCTGCAAAGTCATGGCTCAGAGCTCAGGCCTCTGCTGTTCATGGATTTTCCCTTAGAACCTAACTAACAATTGCTCATGGAAACCCCCACAATTTTTCAGAAACCTCTGTACTTTTTTGCTGTTGTTGTTGACAGGTTTACAAGTAGCCAGTCCAAGGAAAAGGATGTATTACAAACAGAGAAGTAACAATTGAATTCTAGTCAGTTTGTAATGCATCTTTTTTCTCACTTTAAATTCCTTCTTTTATAAGTGTATTTTCACTATGATATGCTTGGGATTTCCTGCACTTTGAATGTCTTATGCCTGTGAGTATACAGGGCTTCTTTTTTTAGATTTTCAAAACTATCAAACATTATTTCATCAATAAGTTTTGTCTTGATTTTCTATCCTCTCTTTAGTGGACTTCCATTACACATGTTGAGCCTCTGAAAGATGTCCTGCAATGAATGCATTTTCTATCCTTGCTCTCCCCCCCCCCCCGCCCCGGTCTGGAAGTTTTTCCATCTCAGCCATTGTAACTTTAATGACTAAAAATTCAATTTGTATCTCTTTATACTTTAAAGAAGAAAAGTTTACCACAAGTGGTAGTTTGTAGAGTTTTCAGTTCACAGGTGGCTTCTCTGAGGCAGGGTGGCATGGCACCACAGAGGAGAAACAATTTATGCTGGGCAGAAGACCACAAGCCAGCATGGTGAAGAAATGGCAACCAACCTGCCTTCTTTCTGTCACTTTATAGCCATCTGGTCTTCCCTTGAGGTGGTATCACCCACACCATAGGTGGGCCTTCCCATTACCCACAACCAAAACTATGCCAAACCAATCAGTGGACTAACTTGATAATTATACACACCTACTCCCAACAACACATTTTATCCCATCATCACAAACTCCAGATCTATCCACCACTGAAAAGCCCAAATATGACTGCATGGGGCTTTGCAGAGACATGTAGAAATGGGTTGTAACAAGCATAAAACAATTAAATGAACACCTCTACATTATAATTTGCTAATTCAGTCTTCTATGAGAGTAGGTTTTGATAAATTAATTTTTCTCATCATTATGAATTATATTTTCTGCTTTGTATGCTTTATAATTTGTTTATAAAATGCCCAGTATTGTAAATTTTACTATGTTGAGTCCTGCATGCAATGATATTCTTGTAATTATTCCTAAGCTTTACTCTGTGACAGTTAGGTTACTAGGAATCAGTTTTTCAGGCCCTGTGTATAAGATTTATTATCCAATAGATAACATAGTAGCATTTAGGCTGGATCTAACTTTACCCCAGCACTGAAGCGAATTCCTTCTGAGTACTTGATCATTGTTCCATGAATTATGGTGAAGGTTATTTGTAATGTTAAAGAGCCTGTGGCTGTGTGCAAGCCTGGAGAAAGGAATGTGCCTGCAAGACACAATAGGAAGTGCTCCACGGAAAGAATGACAAACCCGATGTCCTTAAATATGCTAAATGCACTGTGTGCTCTCTGGAGGAACTGACTCCTCTTTCTGAGAGCTACAGAAGTGCAGCAGGTGGGAGGAGCTGGTTCCCCTCAAAGAATCCAGACATGAACCAGGAAGAGCCCCCAGCAGAGAGCAGCTTTTAGGAGGATTGATATAAACTGAAAGGACAACGAAGCATGAGAAAGGAGCATGCAATGTAAATGTCAGGAGGACAAGCTAGACATTTTTTTTCTCTCTGCGCTGAGACACTCCATGCTGTTGTTACCCAGGGTTGCAAAGTTATCAGTATTGTTTTGCTTTAGTACAGACAAGCTAGACCTTCCACACTGTTAACTGCATTGAAACACTACTGGTGTTGTTTTGCTAGAGTGGTAAATATATTCTCAAATTGCTCTTGTACTCTCTTACTACTCTACTTTCATATATAAATAAAAAAAATTCTTCTGATTTTCAGGGTGTTTCGATTTCATTTCATGGATCGAGCCTCAATCCTATTCAAAGGTACACCAATTCAGCAAGTTCTCCTTGCTGAAATAATTAGGAAGTTTTCTAATCTGGTTAATGGGGTAGGAAATGTTCCTGGCCTTGGCCAGTCCAGAGCACTCTTCCTTCTAATAACTATGAATTATGATTTCCCAGCCATGGGTTGTCTTCTTACAGATGCACTGCTCCACACTCAGATGAGGGCTTTCTCCAGATCCTGACTCGATCTCTGAAGCTTCTTTCTCTGAAGCTCTCCCTTCCCACTCTAGCCTTCCTCGTCTCCCCAGACTCTGGCTCCTCAGCTCCAGGAAGCCATTATGTAAAAGATCCTTTCAACACACAGCAATCTTGGGTAATTTGAGGGCTCATCTTGCTCATTTCCAGTGCTCAAAGGTCACTCTTCCTATTGTCCAATGTTTCCAAATAGTTTACGATGTCTGTGGCTTTTAAACATTACAAGTAAGAGAGAAAAGTTGACTCTTGTTTCTTTATCTTGGTTGGAAGCCATACATAATTTTTCACAGTGTATGTCTGAATTCATTAATATCATCTTTTTATTATTGGGTTAAGTAGACTTATCTGTGACTATATACCAATAAGATCTTCAATTAATAACTGAAAGCCATGCCTATATTTATGTGTGCATTTATATTTTTATGTTTTAAATGAAGGATGATCCTAGAGAATCTTCAATCTAAAGGCTCCAAATTTTGTTCTGGTTTGTTTAAACTGTAGCCTACATGATCAGAAGCCCACATATACATAGGCTGTGTGAAACTTACCACTAAGATCAATAAAGAAAATTCACATTTAACATATAAGATAATATGTGAATTAGCTCACATAATAGTTTTATTTATAACATATTTTTTTTCTCTTTTCCAAGCATCTTTTCCTAGTGTCCCAGATTCTTGTTATAATTTTGGTGAAATTAAGCTAGATAGCTCAAAGTTATATAATTAAATGTATTCAGCTTCAATTAAAAATTATAATTGATTCAAGCTGTTTACATGATATCCTGTATTACAGAAGAAAAATCAGCTCATTAGCTGATGTATGCCAGAAAATTGTTGAAAAATAGAGAAAAGATATTGAGTAAAATATTTTCATAGAATTCAAACAGGAAATAGAGAGAGTTAGCTTATATGTGATATATACTTTTATGTATGATGAAAATGAAACTAAAATTAAATAACACTCCCAGTTACATGACTGAACCCAAATTTTTTACCTCCAATATTGATTTTTAATGTACCTCTTTATTTTCCCAGGAGGGAAATTTCTTTTTTCTCACGGAATCATTTCTCCATATCAGAATATGCAATGCAAAGAGAAGTCAACTGTTAAGCCTCAATTCACCTGTTACATCATCACAAGACAACTAATTGGTGATAAATACTATGTTCATAATGTGAAAACTCATGCTTCATTAAATAATTCAAGTAATGTGCTAGCAAACAGCCTCGGGTTCGTTTACATGATTCAGAAGAAATCATGAATCAGCAAAGTGCAGCCCTGCTAAAGTCCTGATGTCACTAGAAGACACTGGATATCCCTGAATGCTAACAACCTATGCTGGCTGCTGGTCACTGCCACCAATGGCCATTATCATTATTCATGACAAATAGCTTCTATTACTGTGCTAGTTATATATGCTCACTCATCACTAGTTGAAGTTATTGTTTTATGTTTGAAAAAATATGATGATAAAAAAGAAGGAAACAAAGCTCATGTATAAAGGGGCAGGAGGGTTGTAGGGGAATGAGAAAAAATGAGAATTTAGTCATGTCATATACTGGTAAAAATTCTCAATGTTGAGTGTGATTGTGATGTGTATATAAAATGTACCAATAAAGATTCAAATCTTAAAAATCAAATAATAACAAATGTTGGTGAAGATGCAGATGGAAAAAAAAAAAAAAAAAAAAACCCTTCTACACAGTTGGTAGGAAAAGAAACTAGCACCACCAGTATGGAAATCAGCATGGAAACTCCTCGTAAAACTGAAACTTGAAATTCCATTTGACCCAGTTATTTCCCTTTTAGCTATCCTTCTGAATGGGATAAAAAATGTTAAATTAGAGTGGCACATACATATCCATGTTTAGAACAGCACCACTTATAACAGCTACATCTTGGATATGGCTTAAATAGTGTATGGCTCTTTTTTCTATGAGAAACTCAAAGGATAAATAAATTAAAAAGCAAAATAAAAGATAGGTAATATGGAACAAATTGGAATGCAGCCAAGAGATGGAGGTAGAGAAAAGTGGGAGAGGAAGTAAAATGACTTACATGTACATGTACCACCTACCCCCAATGAAGATAATCATTATGTAATACAAACATGTACTAATAAAAATGAAAATTTAAAAATATCTCTGAGCCTAATGAAATAAGAGGTGCCTATCAGAACAATATACTAAAAATTTTAAATGCAGATGCTTTTAAAATATAAGCTCTGATTCATTAAGTCTGTGGTTCATCTTAGATTCAACTTTTTTTTTTTTTTTTTTGAGACAAGGTCTCACTTTGTAGTTCAGGCTTACCCTGAACTCACTATGTAGCTTAGGCTGGCCTTAAACTCTGGGCAATCCTCCTGGCTCTGCCTCCCAAGTGCTGGGATTACAGGTGTGAGCTACCACACCCAGTTTTTTATTATTATTATTCAACATTTCTAACATCACTTCTAAAATGACTTCATTTTTGCTGACACACCAGCCATATTTTAAGTTGCAAGATCTCAATCACCAAGTGACATTTAGAATAGGTATTTGTATAGAAAAGGTAGGGGATTGAGTTACACAATTTGACAAATATGTAAACATATATATATTTATATTTACACACATATACATTTATACATATATATATATTATAAAAGATTGGATTAAGAATATAATTTATAAAAGATAGAATTCAGAAAAAAAAATCCCATAAAATTTAGTAGAGAATATATAGGAACCTAATATTTGTATATCATACAACATGAATGCAAAAGTAATTAGAAAACAAAAACAGACAAATGCAGGATGAAGATCAGAATAGGATGTGGACTAGGTATCACACCATAGATCTACTCAGAAAGTAAGATGAAAAATGCTCCTCACTGATACAGCTTTTATGGATACTATATTCTGACCCATTGTATAAATATCATTTGGAATATTAAACCACTTTAAAAGCAAAGCCAGGAAGTTACTGTTGTCCTTAAGTGATGGATTTTAAATCCAACATTAATCTATAGACCAATGACTAACTGGGCCTTTTCCGGGAAAAAGAGAGAAATATGAGTATATCTAGGAACTGAAAAAGTTAAAACTATGACTGAATTTTGCCTGAATTGCAAGTTTTTAAAAAGAAGGAAGATCCCCTAAAGGGCCATTCAGAGCACAGAGATCCGTGCTCAGCAAAGCATGCACTAATGTAACAGCTGGACTGGTGAAGCGTTCTTCTGTCTTAGCAGTTTTAATAGCCAATGACAGAGAGCAAGTTTAGACACCCAAAGTGCACAGCCGCCTTGCGGGAAATACCTGAAGGGTGTTGATGAGATGAAACTGCCTCTTCTGAAGACCAAAATGTTTAATAGTCTGTTCAATATATTCAGATTAAACTGGGTTTGCCTTTCACTTAAACTTGACCAACAGAACTTACTAAAACTCTACGCAGTAGGGCTCTGGTTGCTAAGATACAAGAGGGAAATTCACCCTTGGAAAAGAACGCATGCATGACAGCTGTGTGGGAGTTCATCTTTGCTGTCCTCAGATGGGCACCACTAAAATTACCAGGTCCGTGTGGTCAAACACAACACACTGGACACTTGAGGAAATGGGTTAGATTCCTACTCCCTTGTCTATTTGTTACACAAAAAAAAAGCAAATATGACAGGAAGGTCATATCTTGTAAGACTGGTGTAATACATTTTCTGTGTAAGTATGGGATTGAATACTAAGCTCTAGAGAGATGGTGCTCAACTTCAAGGCACAAAAGAATCTCTTGGAGGACTTGTTAAACCACAGACTGAAGAGCCTCCACCTCCAGTCCAGCGTCTGATTTGGTAGGTCTAGGACAGAACCCAAGAACTTGCATCTCTACCAAGCACTTGCGTAGTGTTGCTGGCTCTGGTCCATGGACCACACTTAAGAACAAGTGTTTTAGAGAATGGCAGACAGAGAAAGCACTTCTGTGAAGCTCTCAGAGGAAGCTTTACTGAAAGAGTTAAGCACAAGTTGGTTCTTGACTGAATATTGCAACTTGGGAAATAAGAAAAAGAGGACATGAGAAATGAAAGTAAATTACTGAACAATAAGTGAAAACTTCAAGGACCATTCCCTATTCGTATGTTAGCATAGCCCTTAGTGTTCCGAGAATACAACACAAAAGATAAAAATATTCTCATTTTTATATTGCTTGAAAAACTTCATAAAAACAAACTTTTAAAAGAATTCCTCTGGATTCTAATGTTGTAATATCTTCTTTGAATCTCCTACTTTTTTCTTGCTCTGATTACAATGGTAACATCCACTCCAAAATGAACCATAAGTATCTTTATCAGAATGTAGGGGAAATGTTTGGGACTCTTTTGTACTGGGCCTGATTTTGTTCTTAGACTTCCAAGGTCACAGAAATGAGGTCTGTTCCAGCCTTCTCTGAAACATAAAAACTCATATGTCTTGTTGTTATCCAGGATACTTACATTGAAAAATGAGGGCATAAAAATATTTTACAAAAGAATTAATTAGAAGCTAATAGCTTTGGTTAGATGAGAACAATGTAAAATACAACTCATTTCTTGGAATGTCAATAACAAGAACAAAAAAAACCACAGAATTCAAATGACATTTGGGGTTATGAAATTTAAAAATAAAAATCTAACCTTTAGTTCAATTTCAGAAATAAAGAGATTTTAACAAATTCTACTCTTCATTCATGAAAGTACAGTTCACCCTAATTCTCATGCCTAAGAGCCTTTTTTTGGAAATATCTGAATAATGGCTAATCACATTTAGTGAGAGCTTAGAGGTGAACCTTGTTAAAATAGAAAAGTACACCAAAAGGCAAGCTGAGGTCAGATTCTATATAGGATTTAGGATGTCTAGAGAGAAGAACCATGCTACATCTCTACCACAGAATGCTCTTCCCTCTCAAAATGAGACTCATCTCAGACAGACTAGCAGGACAATAAAGTAGTAAAACACCAGCGTGTTCATCTACTCAGCACTGTGCTTCCCTTCTGAAAACTCAATGTGATTCCTGCAAGAGTCACGGGGCCTCCCCTACCACAGGCTGTAGGAATAGACACAGAATCGGGCCGATCATCCATCACAAATCTCTAAGCCACACTGGGAAGGTCATCTAGTCAGACCACCAACTTTCTTCCAAAAGAATGCCACCAACATTTGGGAAAAGAACACTCCCTATGAATTCTTTTCACTGAGAAATAAGAGATTCATGTTGCCATCAGTCTAGTGCCATGAAGAACATGAAGAGAAGCAGGATCTAGAGATAGTGATGGAGAGAAAGCCAGGATACTGTTCTTTGAGAACCGCTCAAGCTCCTCTTGAACACTTCAGTTTTGGGGACTAATAGTTCTGCTTTTGTTTTCCTTAATTCAGTTTCAGAGTTTGTTTGTTTGTTTCTGTCATTAAAAATCACTAAATGGATACCTGCTTTCCAAATGGTCCATAAAGAAAAGATGTATTACTTTCCAACCTGTGTGAGTCTCTATTTGAGGGAAAGTCATTTCTCAGGCGAATTGTGGAATGCCTTTGAACATTTGCGGTATCCTTAGAAGAGCTCATTCCTTTCCACGTGGTTTGAAGAGTTTACTCAAATTATAAGTAAATAAAGAGAGAGAAGTGAGAGGAGAGGAGGGAGAAATGACAAGTGAGGAAGGAAACAATGAATTGAAATCAAAGTCTAAAGCAGAATCACAGGCAGGAGCTGCTACAGTGTCTTTGAGTTTGATCTTCTATAGAAGTTAACTCTTACATGGAATGCATGCCCCACCCAACCTGTTTCTATGCGTAACAACATAGGTTTCAATTTCAAAGGCCTTTGCCTCAGCTAGAATTGAAGCTGACCCACAAATCAGCCCTTTGTTCACAAGTTAAACATCACCAAAAAGGGTCTTCATTCCCACTTCAGAACAATGTCCCCCAGCTCATCCAAAGGCCACTCAAACCCTGTTTTCTCCCACTCTCCTGAAACTGACCTTCTATCAGTTATGGTTCAAATTAATTACTCTTTCTAGTTCTTTCTAGTTCTCTCCCCCAAGTCCAGTAAACACTAAGATTCCTCAGCTGCAAAATATTTCAGTAAGAAAGTGTGGCTCCATCAAGCCTTGATAACCTTGTCCCCTGCAAGAAAAATAGAATGGCATCTTTCATGAGCTACTTCCATCGATTTCTATTAAATATATCCTGCAAAGCTGGCAGGCCCCTCATTTCTCCTCCCTCCTCTAAAGAGTGCCCCTGGATGAGGGAGAGCAGGGGAGAGGTAGAAGGTGTGGGGTAGACAAGGGCATAGAAGTAACTGCAAGTATAGGCTAATGGGAGGAGGGGGACACCCAATCCAACATGACTTGTGTGCACCAGCCACGGCCACAGACACTTCACTTATTCTCGCCATGGCTATTAGGAGCTACATTTCCATGTTGCATCTAGCTGCTCAGAAAGATAACTGCCTTGCAGACTTCAATATACTTGAGAGAATTAGATTTTTCTAAGCCAGAGACTGAGTTTGTCCTTCTCCACTCCCCGCCCCCACATACATGCTGCACTGTAACTAGGGCCTCATGCATGCAATTCTATTTTCCTTTTGCACTGGGCAGATGATATCCTGCTAAGTCTGCCAGAAGCAAGAAGGACTGAAATACTAGGACCTATGACACTGCTTGCTAGCCAGCTTGTTTCATTTACCTATTTCTTCCAAACGAACTGCCAAAAAAAAAAGCCTTAATGGGGGGGTGGTAGGGTGGGTGGGGCTATGGGAAAAAAATGAGAATTAAGTTGTGTCTTATACTGGTACAAATCCCCATTATGGAGTGCAATCATGATGTGTATATTTAATGTACCAATAAAGATAATTAAAAAAAAAATAAGAAAAAAAAAAAAAAAAGCCTTAGCATGAAAAACTACAAAATGAAGAGCTGTCCTTAGCTTCCAGGAGCTAATCCAAGTCAACAAAGGATAGCTTTGATTTTAAACCCTAAATAATTCTCCCTGATGAATTTCATCTGATTCTACTTGTCTGCTGCATAGTAGAACTCTTAAACTGTCAAATGTCATCTCAAGGTTAGATAAATAATGTTCAAACCAAGTTGTGCCCTCCACCCCCTGCAAGCTGCATGTCCTCCATAAAGTCTCAGCCAATTTTCCAGACTCAGCCTGCTTCACCTGCCTACATGTTTTCCATAACACTACTGTCACTTCCACTACACAATTCATGACTTTGAATTACCATGATCTCTTTGCACATCTTTTTCTTCTCCACTACACTTGGGATACCTTAAGAGCAGAGGCTGTATTTTTTTAATCTCCAATTCCTGAATAATATCTATGGATGGCTAGTGCTCCAGAAACCTGGGTTGGATGAATGAGGAGGCCTAAATCAATTTCTCATCTATTCCTCCCTGCAAGACTATCAACTTGTTAGCAAAATGCATGGATGCATGTGTGTGCACATTTGACCTTTGGGATCAGCATCGGCACCTCAGAGGTTTAAGAAGTGTGGTAGAAAATACCCAAATACTGCTTTAGACCAGGCAATCGGTTCCTCGCCTCCCTGGGAGCCACATATGTTAGAAGCATACGCAGTGCCTTCCTCTGAAAGTCCGAGCTTTGGGCTGGCGATAGAGTAGCATATGCTGCTGAAGCTCTTCCCCAAATCCAAGAGCACCACACACCGGGGTGCAGGGCTCAGGCCAAGTCCAGCCACACACAACTGAGGCCTCGGACACTACCACCGGATATCATTTGCTCTTTGACCACTTAGGTCCTTCTGTAAGCCTTTCAAACAAAAGGAACCTAAAAAGATGTGATGCAAACAGTCGCGCTACACCTTAAGAACCAGGGAGGGTGCCCTTGTTATACCAAGTCCGGTTCCCCCACCTCAGTCCAGCAGAGCTACGCCGCTCAGAAGCCACAGGTCTTCCTTTCTCTCACCGTGACCTTTCACCTTTCACCTGGTTCAGCCTCCATTTTTCTTCTCCCTCATCCCCCTTAGATGCCATGTGTCCCCTCCCCAGAGATCTGTTCACCTCTCTCACTGACATTAATATCAAGGGCTGAACGTATAAAATGTTAACCTAAACCCTGATGCCTCAGTTCTAAAATTTCCAGGAGACTGAGAGGGGTAAGAGTCAATGGAGCTTTCTCAGAATCTCGGAAATAGTAGCTCAGGGTTTCCAAGAAAGCGGTGACCTAGGTCCTTTGGCAGACCACAATCGTACAAGAGTAAAAAGTAAAATTTCACAGAACTGTGGGGTATTTGCAGTAGTGATTTTTATCAACATGACTTAGGCCTTTTCATTCATCTTTACATTCATTCAACACATATTCCTCATGTGTACTATTTACCAGACACTGTGTTAAGTTTGACTTCTCATTTTTACTTGGTATGGTCATTTAATTTTACAGATATGCAAGTCTTTAAAAGAAGAGCATTTCAACACTTTCAACTGCGTAAGCCATTATGCTACTGTTAATGTTCATATTCTGGAATGACCTAACTATGGTTCAGGTCCAGATTCTGATACATAGCGATGGACTTGACCTCTTTCTACCTCAGACTTCTCTTCCATAAAGTGGAACGATGATCATCGTAACCTCACACCATTGCTGAGAAAATGAATGCAAAATGCTTTGCACACTTTGAGGAGCAGGCAAAAAAATGGCATGCATACTGTTAATATTTCACTAAACAAAATTTGAATTGAAGGCACTCATCTACTAAAAAAACAAGAATGGAAGGCAAATGAAAAAAATTTAAAACAACAGAAAAGACCTGTGATATTTAGTGATGGAGAGAAGAGAGATTACCACATACTGTGAATATTTGGGGCTAGGTCTGGACCTTGAACAATTATACTTCAGTATCACAGAAAACAAGGACAATGCTTCCCAAACTTAATGCAGATAGATTAGCTGAGGACATTCTTAGGATACAGGTTCCGGTTTAGTAAATTTGAAGTGGAACCAGAGATCTTGCATTGTTAACAAGCTAGTGGTGATGGTGATAGTATTGGTTCCCAGACTATGTCTGGAATAGTAAGAGGCTAGGTAACATTAGAATGCAAGCTATGTTCACGGACATATATGTAAGTGTATGTTGTTAGTACACTGCTAACATGTAGGAATATATACCCTATATTCTAAAGATACATGCATGTATACTGCACATTTAGCTACACTACATAAGTTAGCAATAAACTGGGAGCTGGGATTTCTGGTCCTTGTTCAAGGTCTTCCACCAATTTCATGCATAGGCTTGGTTTCTTTATTCTGGAAAAAAAAAGTATTAGACATGAAGTGTTCTAAGCACCCTTCCAGCACTAGCTTCCCATTTGAATTAATTGTTCCATCTGGATAGAGAATATTACTTACATCTGCATGGGATTTAAAAGACAGAGAGAGTTATTTTTGATCCTTATCAATTTTGTTGACCCAGCCCGCAGGAACATTTGCTGGAAACCCCTGCTCTAGAGCCATTTGAAATGTAGAAAATGTAACAAAGTTTTCTCATAACTAAAATATGACTGTCAATGAGGAGACAGTGGTGTTATTTAGAAAAACAGCATTAGACTTTCACGTAAATCAGTTTTGCTCAGTGTCATAAACAAAGGCAAGAGCATTCAACTTCATATCTTCAATAATTCTAAGGAAATGTGGGGGTGGTAAAGGAAAAGATGGGAAGTATGATGAGAACTTTTAAAAGCCCTCAGGGTAAAAAGTAACCTTGGAAAATCTACAGTTCAGAGCATTGCGCTACGCAGTGTAAACACTGAGTCATGGTTGTGCCTGCAACACAATCTATGCAAATTGTTTGCATTGTCTTACAAGCCTTGTCAAGTCTGCATTATTTAGGAGCTGAGCAACTTCGCAGCTAGCCAGTCTTTCACCTTGTCATTTTGTCTGCACTGTCACAGGTAATCTGATCTGCCTAGCATCTTTCCTGCATTGTACAACATGGGACTGAAGCATTTGAAAGACTTTGGTAGGGAAGAAGCCACACTAAGGCAGAGGTTTTGGTATTGTTAGGGAACTCAGTCTCTTCTTAAATCCATTCACCATCCTATTTACTTTCGTCACTGAAAAATCATTTTTTCTTTTTTAGATACTGTGTAAAAGATTTAGCTCCATCTACAAAAATGTTTTTAAATGATTTGAATATTTTGAGATTATTGTGGTATTGTTACTGTCATCATTGTTTGGTAGCCAGGAACAAAAGCATGTGAATCGACCTCAGCTAGGTTGTGTGAATGCTCTCTTCCTTCAACTCCAAATTTAGGGAAAATGCTAGTCTGAGCTGGGCTTTGAATGACCAGCCAGGTCCATGGTCCTGGGTAATGCTGCATAGAGGCAGTATATTTACCCATTTCAGAGGCTGTGCTAAAAGTCAATCTTCTCATGATTATGTTAAGTATAATAAGTGCTGGATGTAAGTATCGAATTTTTTCTTTTCCATGACATTAATGGTAGATATTTATTCCAAATTTTAGATGAGCTCTTCTTTAAGCATGTTGAGCTATACCCATGCCCGAAATTTGAGTCATTAAAAAGCCTAATGATAAATGGGACTAAATGAAATATGTGGCTAAATCAAGCACATCTATACACGTGCACATAATTACACAGACTAGGTATGTATAATTTGCCTTTAACGGCATTTCCATCTATACCTGAAATTCCCAGGTGTTCTCAGACAAGGACAGCTTTGTGATGTCATCCCATTAATGGAACCCTGTTACCATGGGGACATCAGAGCTCCTTCTCAGAATAACATTTTAGTTCTGACAACTGAAGCTAAAGAATTTCAATTAAGCTGCATACAGTTCCAGCACCTACAATTTGCAAGTTATCAAGTACTGAAGTACTGCCATTTGACTTCAAGCTGTATTTCCAAGAACAGTATATATGTAAGTAAATATCTAGTCAGTTGTCTTCCTCTAACCTATAATGTGTGGAAGGTCCTCTCCATTCAAGAGCAATAACTATAATCCATTAACTCAGTGGTTTTATATTTTTATAAATATATATGGGGATTTCTAATGATCTCCAGTATCCAATACAGATCATGGCAACGAATAGACCATGTATTGCTCTACATATAATCTTTATGCTGAGTGACCTGGACATGCCAAAGATAATTACTATTTGTTAAGATATGGAAACATTACATAAGATATGATAGGAACTAGAGAACTAAATAATTATTAAAAAGGGATCATGGAAAGCCATTGCCTCTGGCAAGACTTCAAAAGCAAGGGCAGGGCTGGGGATTTAGCTCAGTGGCTCCAGCACCTGTTTTGCAAGCTCAAGGTCCCAGGTTTGCTCCCTGGTAACCACATACAACATGCCAGTTGTAGAGACTCATGCCCACCAGCAGTCAGTACTGCATATACCACAGTGCAGGGCATAGTGGCTCACACCTGTAATCTCAGCACTTGGAAGGCAGAGGCAGGAGAATTGCTGTGAATTCAAGGCTAGCCTGGGCTACATAGTGAGTTAAGGGCCAGCCTGAACTACAAAAGTGAGACCCTGTCTCAAAAAAAAAAAAAAAAGCAAGGGTATAGTTTCCAAGATGTAGCAATCATCCAACAAAGCAATTTCATCCTCTCTCTTTAGCCACACTAATGACAATTCACATATATGATGGTTATAGGTTAATGGTATATTAAATATTCAACAGATATGTGGCCTCCAGCTTCCCAGAAGGTGAGACAAGTAGAAAACACAGGTTAAACAACTTCAAAATCAGCAGAAAAACCAACGCAGAGGGCAGAACAAGCAGTCGGTCTGAGATAATGACAGGA